>WWET01006323.1:31192-42506 GCA_011038615.1 Limnodynastes dumerilii
TTATAACAGAGCCCAAAAGAATGAAATGACAGAAATAGCTATTGGCAGAGCCCCTGCTTAGCTGACAAGACCCAGCTGTGTAGTTTGGAGCGATTGCAAGCACAAAGTTTTGCCAAATGGCTGCACAGTTACTAGTGAAATCCAAGCTGTGCTTGATGGAGGCTGCATTTAGCTGTCAGTGGCAAACACTGATCTCCTACACTACACGCAGAACAGTGCACATGGGAGCAGAAAAAAAGAACATTTACATAGATGCTACAGTCAGATCATGCATTGCAAGCGAGCCACAAGGACTGGATGTCAGTCTCATCTTTACCATCTAGGTGACAGTTGTCTACCAGATCAATGACATGAAATTCCATTTACCTGTTGCCAATATTCCTCCAGAGATGGTAAAGCAGAGAAGTAACCAGTGTCGTGCACGATCTGAAGCTCCTGGAAAATGCTGCACATTGGTAGAACATCCATGATCTATGGTAAATGGAAAAATCCTAATATTTGTCTAGATCCTATCTACAAAAAAATAGAAGGGTTACCATATATTTAGTGTATGCTGCAATCATAAAATATAATCCACAACATGGAAAGGATAGATCCCAGTAGGATGGAATAGGTAAGCCAGTTTTTCATGCAAATGTCATTGCATAGCAATTAAAAAAAAAACAAGACTCTAACTCCTCCTGGAGCTGAGGACTTGCTCAGTGGTGCTGACAATATTTGCAAACACTGAAGTGACTGCAAATGTAAACCCCTGCAAAACTTCCCTATTCAAACCTCCAAGACAGCCTACCCCTCCCCACGTGATCCCATTACGCCGGCTCAGTGCGGCAGCCAATGGTCGCGCGCTAGCTCCTCCACTGTCCCTATGATGTCAACTGCGCCCAATCGGCGAGCCCGGCGCTCTGGGGATGCCTCTCGCGTGACGAAATCCTTTCGTAAGGGCCTGCGCCATTGGCCCGATTCGAAATTTCGATCCCCCTTGGATTGGTGGGGACGGGCCAGCTATTTTTAGCCGGGTATATAAGGCGGCAGCCGCTCGCAAGATGGTTTCAGTGCGGTCGATGGCCGCTGAGAGCGCATGTGAGTTTACCAAGCTGCCTTTCTGAGGCGAAGCTGCGATGGCTTGTTGTGCCAAGCAGCGGCTGTTCGTTTCAAAGCACTGACATATTGTTTCGGATGGTACGGTCTCCTTAGCGTACTCGCAGAGGGAACGCAGATGTGTATGGCCGTATTCCCCCAGTACTCCTCAGTGTCTCCCTAAAATGTATGTGAAAGGTCACTTACTCGTCTGAGCTGTCATTATTCTATGGCGCAGTTCACTAACCGACATGGCAGTGACTTCTTACCCCTTCACATATGCAGAGGGTGAGAAAACACCGTACATTAATCCCAGTCTCAGCTTCCTCCCCCCACCGCCTCTGCTCAGAACCCCCTCAGGTCACAAAATGGAGGCAGTCTTGTTTACTTCATATCATTCTTTCCAGCAGTCTCCCCTCCCCCAGCCAGCTCTCTGGAAATGTACTGAAGTTTATTGCTAGAACTGCCAGCAGCAGCATCTTACAAATTCCAGTTCCCCTTTTTGGTTATATCTGATTTTTTTCCCTCCCCCCACCACATATCTCCCTGATCTGCTCTTCAGATAGCTGAAGATCAGGTTTTATGAGTCTATTTAGCAGAGAGAAATGTATTTTTCACGTACCCCAGTGCAGGATATTCTCTGTTTTTAAACATAAGAAACAACGTGTTTTCTTTGAAAGGATTCTGCAAGCAGAAGAGTGGAAACTGCTTGGCAGCGCTCTTAGAAAAGAAAATAGTGCTGTGTGAAACAAGGGTGTACAAATATGGACATTTTTCCCATCTCCATTGCTTAGTGTTTTTTTTATGTTGTTTCTATTTTGGAATGAGGATGTTATATTAAACCTACAATCCCTTCTAAAATAAATAAATATAATTTATTTCTTTATTATATATAATATAAATGAAATAAATAGAATAAAATGTATATTTCATTAGCATATTTTATTATGTATTTCACTTGTGATTTAAGTTGCTATTAACAAATTCCAGTAATTTTTATGTGATTGCCATGGTTACCCCAGTTACTTGACAATTGAAGTGTACAGCAAAGAAGGCCCCTTTCTTCAGCATTCCTAACCCCTTCCTCTACCATTCACATGACCACAGACAAGCTTTATTACTGACTGCAGCACTCAGAATTAGGTTATAAAATATGATGGTGAGCTTGAGGTACAAAGCATCTTTAAAAAAAATATATATAAAAAAACAAAACAAAGTTTCTTAGCCTTCTTAAGCTTTAAGCGTTTAAGATAACAAGAACTGAAATTTACATCATTCGTATTACCCTTTACATGAATGCTTACCTCTAGTTACTAAATGCAACTGTATCCTGTTGGGATATTATGTACCTATTGTGTAGTCAGCAAATATACCCTGTACAGTGGAAGGAGCTGACGGAACATGGATGAATCATTACCTTCCATAGAGAAAGTGGTTTAGCCACAGTAATGTGCCTGATTCTGTATACAGTTGAAAAAGTGAGATCCTCTTATTGGTACCCACATGTCCTATAGATTGCCCTCTTACCCACCCAGTCTATTTGTTACTATCCTGTCTTGCTTTATATTAAGTATTTAAATTTATAATGCGCTACGTAATATGATGACATTGTATAAAAAGCTGCTATTAATAATAATAATAATAATAATTATTATTTTTGTTGTTACCCAATCCGATACTTCTATACAAGGAGACAACTATTTAAATTGATTGAGGGTGCTCTCAATATCCCCGACATATGCCATATTATAGACATTGTTGGTGATAATAAAAATATTGATGCTACAGTATTCATAGCTTTGGCTCCTATGTGTCGGATAAAATTCAAGATGTGCATTTTGGAAGGCTGGCTTCAATAGTTGATAAAGTACCCAGTAGTCTAGCATTTCCATAGAAATATTTTGTACATAACAACTCAGGGCTGGATCCTGACTTGCAAACGTCAGGCCACTTACATATGCAAAGTGCGTAAGTGGCCTGATTTGACCAGAGGACGCATGCGCTCCGCAGATGTTACGCTAGGGTTACTATAGTAACCCTGGCATACAAACAGTTGGATGGAACTTTGTTCTGTCCGAGCCCATTTCAGAGGAAATGGGCTGTGCTTCCTCTCCGCCCGCTAAAGCAGGCAGGGGGAGGCATGCAAAGTGTACAGTGTGGAAGGGGGCTCCCACACTTCTGCAGATCAGCGGTCATACAGCTGATCCGCACGACAGAGGTAAGACAGGCTTATGGCAGCGTAAGCTGCCATAAAGCCCGCATGAGAGGGGAGTGACAGGGGGCTTGCACTCCCTTCTCTCTCGCGGACATACACACGTACGGAAAACGTGCAGGGATCTGAATCCGGTCCTATATCAGGTGATCTCTCTGACTTCTCTGTACCCCTTTTCCTTGCAGTGAGGCCTTTGGAGGTGGCCATTTTTATGGAGGCCAGAATGCATCAAAAACTGGCAGTTAGATAAGACAACGTGATTTCAATACTGAAGATCGTTATGAAAAATACACTTTAATCTCTTGTTAATCAACTGCAGTTTCATCTACTTTTTATGTTTTCTATAAAGATGTAGCAGTTTTCCTTTTTACCATAAATTCTGAAAGTGTTTATTCAATCACAATGTAACAATCAATAAATACTGATGCTTTCATTTTTTATTGGCGGTGCTAGATGGACCCACAGGTAGAGCTATTTACATCACATACCACTTTGTTGCAGCTCTTTGATACTACTATCAAATTCTCCCTAATATTCATTTGCAAAAGTTGGCAACCATGTTATACACTACAATTATTATCATTGCAATAAATGACTGAATTCCTATCCAGAGTTCACTATAATAATTTGTAACCCATATATGAAAAGCTTATCCATTTGCAATTACCTGCACCAACTTCTCTATTGAACTAGTAATTCTTGCTAAGTGTACTCTTGATACATGCCTGCTGTTTATTTTACAATTGACTGAAGAAAAACCTCTTTAACGATAACCTTGGTGAAGTGTTGGGAGAGAGCTACGCTTGCAGAAATATGCAATTTTTGTTTATTGCCGTTCCAGGTTTTGCAAACCTCTATAGGAATATGTCTTTAAATGAAGCTTACATATGTGTTTCTTTGGTTGCTATGGCTGATATACAAATAAACTGATTAGTTTTGGGCAAAAGATAATGAACTCTTTCTTTATTCAAAGACAAAATATGCTTTCTAATGGATAAATTGCAATTCCACGGATGTGTCGTTTTGACCCAATTTAGAAACTAACAATTATCTTCTTTTGAGCATGGAAAATAAAGTTCTTTAATGATTACAGTACAGCCTTCTAAGTTTAAATTAAGAATTTCTTACCAGCTGAGGCACTCCTCATTAACAACTAATTACTACTACAGACTTATTAAATCAAATGTCTATTTTTCAGTCTCAAAGCTGATATTTTTTAATTAGTCGTTCATTTCCAAGTGAATTCGACATGCAGTATGAAGATAACAATGATAATTATGTTCAGCCCATTAATGCTCATTATCTTCGTATTGATATATTTGGATTCATTTGGGCTAGAATATTGGAGTAGTTTAGGTGGTCCCTGCCCCCCCCCCCAATATAAGCAATATTTATTTTATCTATTTTAGATATCTTGCCTACAAATCCCATTTCTTGTTGTGCACATAATCTTCCAAAATAGTTCCAAATGCATTTTCATAATAAGGAGAAACTCCTTGTTCTTGCACAGCCATCAGTCTGGACTTACTGTTTATTTTTATAGTAAGGTTTAAACCTATTTCACTTTCCGTTTTATGG
This sequence comes from Limnodynastes dumerilii, assembly GCA_011038615.1. Taxonomy (NCBI): domain Eukaryota; kingdom Metazoa; phylum Chordata; class Amphibia; order Anura; family Limnodynastidae; genus Limnodynastes; species Limnodynastes dumerilii. The sequence continues at coordinate 36,060 of WWET01006323.1, forward strand.
CTAAAATAAACTGCTGCACAGCCATATGAAAACGGTTTTAGCATTGGCCGGCCTCCAAAATGAGAGGTTGAACCTCTGAACTTATTCATGTATTTGCACTATTTGAATATGGAAATCCAATATTCGGTTGCAGCAACTGGCTGCTGTTTATTTGTAATAGTTTACTGAAAATCTAGCAAAGTTATCAACTGCAATAAACATGATTTAGAAGCATCAAAACAGATTTCAATGTTTGGAACCTGTCGGGCATGGCTTAAGATAAAAAGAAATGGTTGCAAATTAATGTATTCAATCCTTAAATTTGTTTTATCTCTTTGACAACTCAATATAGAGTTGTGTGTATATAGGGGGTTTTGGTGTATCTGAACTTTTTTTTTTATGATCACAGTGCATACCCAAAAACACAAGTGCGCAAATGCATGTGAATAGTTGTACTGATTTAATCATAAGCCATCTTGCGTTTAATGGGTGATATGGGGTGTTGCAACAAAAAAAGGGGTTGTGTGCTTTCAACTTACATGGAAAAAAATACGGAAGCATGGTACTTCTAAGTGTATCAACTTACACCTGCTCACATCGGAAGTCTGGGTAGTACAAAGGGCACTTATTATTTGCATTCCTTCCCCCCTCCCACTTGGCATACAAGACGTCTGTATATACCCGTTCAGTCCAGCTGCTAGAAACGTTCCCAGTCTGGAGCATCTAGATCCGTACCGAAAATTTGCCGCGTGTATGTTTTCAAAATGTAAGTGTTTTACAGTACTAGCGATCTTTTAGAAGAGGTAGAATGACCATAAACATTCTGATCGAGCAGATCGAACCGTGCGTATTTTCTTTCTTAAGAAGGAAACTATGCACATACATTGCCCCTCCCCACCTCCCCGGCTAATCTAAATCCCTCCCACTTCCACCTAATCATTCCCCCAGGCGTCTTAAGGCCGCCTCTTTCCAACTAAACTATTCACCGCATGGAGGCAATCTACGTACCTTTTGACTGACAGCACCTTAAAACCAAGTCTAGATGGACCGTGCTAAACGGTCAGCCTCCACGTTTTCATGGCTTAACTGGAACTCAGAACTATAGCGTCGTTTTTGCTTTTGAAGTTGAGTATAATTTGCAAAGATGGAACATTTATATGATCTACACACCTAACTGGTATGTAGATTACATAAATGACCTGCTACGCATGTGTTCATTTTAGCAAACTCCGCACCTAAAAAGCGGAAGCTTCTTAGGTGTTAATACGGCCCTTTATGTGTATTTATGGGAAGTAACTACTTAACGTGTGGATTAATATTGTATTTCTGTTTTCTCATTTATAAAAACAGGAAACTTTTGTTTATTAACTATTTGAACTTGCTACATAGTATTAAAGTATAAACCCTATTAAATGCAATTGCTGGCATTACTGCAACATTATATTTAACAATTAAGATTATATTAGACTGGTAATTAAACATTTCTCTAGAAAGCATTTACAAAAAAAAACAGCAAATAAACAAAACAAAGAAATCGAACTCGCATGCAGTGCTGAGAGCGGTTGGATTTCATTTATATAATGCATCAGTTTCCAAGTTTGAGACTGGTTTAAAATTAGAACAAAGTCAAATTTTGGTTACTCGAATTTAACAAAAATGTTTTAGATGTGGTTTCCTTGGAAGAGGAGGGTGTCACTTATTTGGTTTCAGCCTGTTTTTAATCCAACTGGTTCATTTTTCCAATTAATAACCCTTTATTCTCTACAGATGTTAGTCACTGTCCACCTGCACTGCTAGAGTTCTAGAGTTACAAGATTAACTCACACAAGTGAAGGATAGTAAACCACACTCTTCAGATTGTTTATAGATAGGCTGATGTGTCATTGTGATGTCAGTGGATATGCTGTAGACATGTAAATAATTATAGTTAGAAGAATGAGCAAATTGGCAATTGCTGATAACTACTAGGCTGAATTGTTTAACCTGAATTGTTTATCCTGTTTAACAAGAAGGAAATTCAATTCAATGGTATGACTTTCCCCATAGATTACGTCATATACCCTTACACTTGTTTTAAAGGTGACCTATCACCTGTATAAAAGAGAGACCAGTTTCAGTCCCTACTACAATGGGCTGCTTTCATAAATAGAGACAGCCGAAACTTTTCGTCTGTTCCTATTTTGAGTAGGGAGACTTTTTTAGAATTTTTTTATGAATGGGTGAGTGTGCTGATCGGCTTATTCGCCTATTCATTTTCGAATGACCTGCCGGACCGCCACTGACAGCTCCGGAGAGGTGAGTAACCTCTCCGGGGACTTTTAGTGTTAGGGGTGGGGGAATCTTAAGATTAGGCTATAGAGAAGGGAGTATTAGGGTCAGGCTAGGGAGAAGGGATGGTTAGGGTCAGGCTGCAGGGAAGGGAAGGTTAGGGTCAGGATGCAGGGAAGGGAGGGTTAGGGTCAGGCTGTGGGGAAGGGAGAGTTAGGGTCAGGCTGTGGGGAAAGGAGGGTTAGGGTCAGGCTGTGGGGAAAGGAGGGTTAGGGTCAGGCTGTGGGGAAGGGAGGGTTAGGCTGCAGGGAAGGGAGGTTTAGGGTAATAGAAGGGGAGGATTAGGGTTAGAATGAGGGTACTTTTCTGCCTTACCTTTTGGAGTACCGTGTTCGGTGCTCCGGGGGAGCGATTGCTATGCCTCATCGAGGCATAAGCTATCGATATCCCAGCCAGTTCGAAACTGGCTTGAAGAGAATGGCCCTATCAAAAAAACCCTACATCCTGTACCCACTACCTGAACCTTGGGCAGATTAATTGACCACCATTGTGCCATCCTCCAGGATCAGCACAGTGGTGGTTAAAGCTGCTGTGCAAACTGATCGATAGTTTTAACAGCGCCCCTGTTACTGGATCTTTTGGCTGCGTTCTGACAAATCAGGTCAGCATCCACACTATACAGTTACCAGGTCAATCATCCGATTGTTTTACCCTTTGAATCAGCTCTATGGATATGATCCAGAGAGATCTGTAAGCTCGCATGTGAGAGGGGTGTGAACTCCCTTGTCATTCCCCTCTCACATAGGGAGTTCTAGACACTTATATATCCAGAACCTTACCTTAAAATCTTTGCACAGATCTGCATCTGTCCGAATACCTACTGCCGCCCACTTACCTTCATCTGCATTCCTATCCCTGCCCCCCGTGCGGGTATTAGGCATGCGTGTGTCTGGTAAGGCCCCCCCACCACACCGAACTCTTATTCGTACGATAGGAGTTCTGTTGTGGAACATCTAGCGCGTGCAAGCTTGCTCTCCAGAAAATCACCAATTTACATAAGTAGCTTGCGGACGTTGCGTGACATTATTATTTTAGGATCAGGCCCCATATTCTTAGTTATATAAGTCTTTAAAAAATCCATCAAGCTTTTGTATCGCATGACTCTAGTATCTAATCATCATCAGTTGTCAACCAGGTCAAAATCATTCCCCTAAAACTGTTGCAATTGTATATTTTCAAAGTGAGATTTTGAGAAAACACTGAAATGTGCGGCTTTGTAGAAAGTTTTTACACTTGTAGCTTATAATCTTTCTCATTCCTTCTAGAGATGAAGCTTTCATACCTTCAGGAAATTTTTTTTAAAAATGATCGCTATTTTATTTAACCATAATTTATGTTAAAGCTGTCTACAAATATGAACTGCTTTCACGGAAGAGGAGCCTATGCTGAAATGTACATTTTGTTCATATTCTTACTTTTCGCTCTGACTCGCTCTCTCCCTCTGGATAAACATTTTAGTGTTCTTTGCCAAACCCAGTCACTCACCTGGTCTGTCTGACAGTAACAATACACTTACTGCATGTATTACATAACTTGTTTAGTAATAGCTCAACAATGGCAAACATGAAAGTGAAGGAAATGGTGTAAGCTCTGACACAAGTAGACCGAAGAAATCAACATTTAGAAACTGTAAAACTTGCACCTTTTCTATTTTAATGTATCCTTTTTGCAAAAAACGTATATATTTCTCCATTATTGTTTTACTGGGAAGCAGTTGCCGGGCCGGACAGCCACTAGCTCAGTGGCGGTTGTATCATGTTTGAAATCTTTGCTAGTCCCTGCTGCGAAGGCTCGCATTGTGAATTAAGGACAGCCGAAAGCTGTTTTTTCGGCTGTCCCTATTTCAATTGTGAGCCCTCTGAGAATTTTTTATGAATGGGTGAGTATGCGATTCGCATACTCACCCATTCACTTTCGAAAGCACCGCTGCCGGGGACTTAGGGTTAGGCTGTGAGGGGGGACTTAGGGTTAAGCAGCGGGGGTGGGCAGGGGGGAGACTTAGGGTTTGTGTTAAGGAGCAAGTTTCAGAGCACCGTGTTCGGTGCTGAGGGATCGATTGCTATGCCTCATTGAGGCATAAGCAATCGATATCCCAGCCAGTTCGGAACTTTCAAAATAGGGACGTTCGCTATGGGGAACCACACTTGTTTGAAATGCTCACCAATAAGAAAATTGCTATTAGAAATGGGTATCTCTTTTTACCCATTCTCAATAGTGAAACAGCTGCAGCGGTTTGGTTTAAATTTTAGACTACAGCAGGTTAGGGCTTAGATTGCGGCGGCTGTGGCGGAGCTGAGGTGAGGGCTTAAGGGGAAGGTTAGGGTTAGGCTGCGGAACTTCCAGGGTTAGGTCTAAAGAAGTGGAAGGTTAGGGTTAGGCTGCGGGAAACGGAAGGTTAGGGAAGGGTTAGGGGAAGTCTTACCTTTTCAAAATAGAAATCTTTGCAGCTCCAGGAGTTGCACCATTGCCGCAGTCAAAATGAAAGACTTTGGGCAATCTCAATTTTATAGCGTGTGATGGTATTTTAAAAAAGAGACCACCGCATTGGCAAACCACACTTGTTTTCATTGCTTGACGCTGTCCAGAACCCCAAGTAAAAGATTTATAGTGATCTATAGTCTTTGGGCCACACTATGCATACATCTATGCACTCACAGTTTTACCACTCCTGCTTGTACAGACAGCATTCCGATAACACGACCTACCTTAAGGTTTTCTAACTCAAGCACATGGAAAGTCACCAAAAGGCGGCCAAAATCTAATGGGAATGCATGGAAACGGGAAAATGGCTCCAGTCCTATAATCAATGGAGTGGATCCAGACTCCTGCAAAATGCTCATTTTACACTATCATGGAGACGATTTTGAACGCATTTTGCATGTGCGCATGATCAAAGTGATTTCCCTGCATGAAAATAATTTAAATTAATTAGCACCCCTTAGTTTGCAAAATCAAGCTGTACCCTTGCACCTGTTTTGCCCTTACTCTCAAACTACAGTGCTCCCACCAAGACTGCTTTGTCCAATTCCTCTCCTGCTTTTGACGTCCCGCAGCGTTACTCTTGAAGGTGGTGTGTGTGTGTGTGTGTGTGTGTGTGTTGAGGTGATTGTATGGCCAGCTGGTTTCAGTAGATGCAGGTCGAAGGTCTGCTGTAAAATTGAACAAGTGTGTACATTGGATTGCGATCTTAGTCTGCTGTAGGATTATGTAAACAGACTGCTCAGGAGCTAAATCTCAAGAGAATTGCACAATTGTGTGCCCAGCATCAGATTACAGTATTCAGGGAAGATGTGCTGATTCCTGTCTTAAAGGGTAACAGCTGGAAAATGCACTCCACACAAGCACACTAATATTAATTGCATGCCCCCAAATGCCTCCTTTATTCATGATGACATGAGGGTATACCAAATGTTTGTGAGGCACACTACATAAAACATTTATAGGGGATATATTTAATAGACAGAATGGGCTGATTTCACCTAATACAACAGCTGCAGTGTCGTAATACTTATGTTCAAGGCTACCATCACCTTTGCTTCCTTGTGACTCCCCATCATGAGTCTGAACACAACATATATTTGGGCATAATTAAGTGGAATTGAAACCGATCTCTCTAGTAAGCAGTAAGAGACATGACAGTGTATTTGTGTTCTTCTGCAGGCAGGGTCACCACATCAGCCTTATTAATCCAGATAGATTTACTAAACTTCTCAAATGGAAAAATTGCCCATAGCAAGTAATCAGATTGTAGCTGACATTCTCTAGTATGTAATAGGAAAGTGAGAGCTAGAATCTAATTGGTTGCTATGGGCAACTTGTTTGGGAAGTTTAGTAAATCCAGCCCATGTGTATACTTCACATGACAGTAAATACAGTTATTGCTTTAAGACCTTATTTTTTTATGTTCAGGGACAATGGGCTGGATCCAGACTTAAGAAGGAGCTTGTAACTAAGTGCTGGATCCAGACTTAAGTAAGTGCTTAAAATTAGTTGCTCCTGGGCTAAACCATGTTGTTTGCAGGGGAGTCATATTTCATCAGTTGCAAACAGTATTAGAGTTGAGAGGTGATGTTTCCTATCCCAAGTCTAAATAACAGTGTGATAGTAACGCTGGTCAGTATTTGTGTGCAGTAAGCAATT
>WWET01006323.1:44110-67970 GCA_011038615.1 Limnodynastes dumerilii
TCTAGCAAATGAAGTTAATAAGAAACAATGATAGTGCTTTTCTATAATGGAACAGACACCGGGGGCTGTATTATATAGCCATAAACTCTAATAAATTCTGTGCTTATAACATACTGAATAAGTGACAACAGTTAAACTAAGAAATGATTGTACAAAATAGCCTGTTTATAGATGAGTGGTGCTAATTCCTATTTAGTTATATTCATGTCTCATATTTGCCTCAGACTATACTGGGTCCCGTTGCAATGCAGATAGGGTTGGCAAAATTTGTTAACCCTGACCATTGCAGCAGGTCGATGCTTGTAATATAAAGCACTGGATCAAGACTTAATAAAAGGTGACACTGGCATATCGCTAGAATCCTAAAATTGGCGCTTTTTGTTTTTGTGCATATGCATTTTGTATGTCTGTGCTCTCTCCATCAGTGTGGCGAGTGCGCGGGGGGGGGGGGGGGGGGGGGGGGGGGGGTGGGTGGGGGTTTGGGCATTTCAACTTCACAGTAAGGGCATGCTCTACATACACTTCCGTATCCTGATTTCTGACCTGTCCCTGGTTTCAGAAGGGGGCATATTAAGTCCACGACTTAGAAGTACATGTGATCTGCCATGTGCGTGCACAGAATGTCTCATTCCGGTTATATATTATTTAGCTTACACACTTGTCACCTACACACAGGGCCGCCATCAGAAATTTTGGAGCCCAGGACACATCTGCGGCGCTCTGTCCTTTATTGGCATCACCCACAATGTCACATATACCAGTCCAGGGCGCCAATGACCGACGTACAGGAATTACTTCCCTGCACACTGACCCGCTAATGTACAGCTCTTTGCAGCAAGTATTGGCTGAAGGATACCACCATTACCTGCTGCTACAGAGCTAAGGTAAGTATCAGCGGGCCCCATCCGTCCCTCACCAAAGGCATTGTAACCTAATGACACAAGATCCTAAGTAATCCACCCAGGTCATAGTAATGCCTGAAATCAAAGAAATATCACAATACATTGAGCCATGCTTCTAACAGTAATAGACAATTCATAAGGTGTCAATCAAGTGTATGAACTGAAAAACCTTATTGCTGCATGATCAAGACTGACTGTATAATTTGGTGATAGCACTGCTTATTTTGTGGCTTTCATAGACATACTTTTGCTGTATGTACACACACACACACACACACACACGTATAACTGAACTGTACTGAGAGACATTAGTTTTTAAATTAAATATTGTTTTTGCCTTTATGTACAACACAGCACAATATAAGGCATGTGAAGCTGAAATCAAATCTCTGTGCTGCTCAACCCCTACCCATAGGACATAAAAGTGTATTGCTGTAGGTGATTATGTTAAATGTAGCTATTAACATTTCTGTGGTTTGGCTTACATTGTATTCTTGGAAATGCATTTTAATACCTAGATATTTTGTTTGCTCTTCCTGTGTATTTTTCTGTGCCTGCTAGATATGTTTTCCTGTTCATCAGTACTTTGTATTTTAATAAATGTAGTATTATAAACATTATTTCGTTTATATGTATTATAGAGCTATAACAGACCTACATTGAAGTAAAAGATCTAAATTTATGATCTTAGTTGTCAATGTTTGCAATATTATTTATTGTTATTAATATTATTAATTATTATTTTTGCTACTATGAAAACTGTATATTAAACCTGTTAGTTAAGACAGATATTCCTGACCCACCCTCTTCCCTATAGTTCAGTATATTTTCAATAATTTTGCTCCAATTATCATGCCGATCACACAATAAACCAATGTTTGATTTGATTTTCAAAATGTCCCGATTTTAATGATCAACAATATTGTTCCAATTCTGAAGTGTGTATGTATCCACTTCCTTCACCAGGGATGCTTGTGGGCATAATTATATAAAGCTATGATGTCATAGCATGTTCATCTGTACTTTAATTCTTTGGTAAAATCATTACTTAAAATTTTATGTAGAGTGTACCAAGCTTTACATTGAGGTCAAGGGTTCTATGTTTATTTATACAAAAAAATGTTTTTTATTGAATTGTATAAGATTACATGTACAAGGTAATATGCAAGATATTGGACAGAAAATAAGAACAAATAAGAACTTATAGCAATGACATTACGAGTGTACAGGTCAAGTGGTCTTTCCTATATGTTGTCTTTGTGGTGCCAGTAACAGGTGGCTGAAGGTTGTTGCATGAGAGTTTCAGGGACGAGTGCTTTCATAGATTAAAATAAAGTTGTGTATTGAGTATAAAACAGGCAGCAGAGGTGACACAAAGGATTTTCATATGGTAGTCAAAGTTTCATTCCTAACTAGATTACCTAAATTAGCGAATGGTAGGGTACTAACAGTGTCTGGCATTTAGGCATAACAGGGAGTTGGAGATGTAAGGGGGTAAGTGAAAGAGGGGTGAGTGCAGTCTATATGTAGCTAACCACATCAGGACAAGGCATGGGGGTAGATTTACTAAACTGCAGTAAAGGAAAAATGGAGATGTTGCCTATAGCAACCAATCAGATTCTAGCTCTCGCTTTCCCATTATATGCTAGAATGTGATTGGTTGTTATGGGAAACATCTCCACTTTTCTATTCCCGCAGCTTAGTAAATTTGGCCCTAAGCCTTGTCCTGATGTGGTTAGCTACATATAGAGTGCACTCACCCCTCTTTCACTTACCCCCCTAATCTCCAACTTCCTGTTATGCCTAAATGCCAGGCACTGTTAGTAAGTAAGGAGATGTGGGATTTATGACATAGAACTATATCAATACCAGTGAAAATATCATTCAGTAGGTTTGAATACCATGGGAATGTCATCCTGCACTGCAAGTTTGTTTATTTGCCTATAATGATAAACTAGGTTTGAGTATCTAACTGTATATTGGAAGATTCTTGGGACATTTATAGCGGTTTACATGACATGCATGACAGATTTCATTTATTTTACATGTTACATTGAGGCAGGGACTAATGGGAATCACGTTTTTGTTTATGTATAGCTTTGCATAATATTTTATCAATAATATAATAATAATAATAATAATAATAGTAATAAAATGAATAATAATGGATGGAACCACACTTTTGCAAGGCTCTAAACGCATCACTAATGGTAACCCAGTGCCAGTCCATGCAAGCACATGAGAGGCCATGATATATTTATTTATGTATGTTTTATATGATATTATTAAAAGAAAATCATAAAATATGAGTTTGTGAATAAAATTTCAGTAGAATTTGTTAACTTCGGTTCTTCATATAAACTGCTAAACTTAAAAAAAAAAAAATATATATATATTAACCTAAATAATTGATTGTTTTAAAAAGAAAATAGACTATTTCTTTGTTACACAGGTGTTTGGAAACACTGACCCCACTTCTATAAATCAGCCGATTCTGCAGTGGTGTTGACAAGAAACAGAAGAAGTGACTACCTGTCATCACATGCTTAGGACAGAATAACATCCAAGCTGTAAATATTTCACATTCTGCTCTACTGGAGAATAATAGGCAGACCTTTTTTGGGGGAGAAACAGGACCTTTCTGGTTTCATTCATTGAATTATGTCTTCCACAAGTAGATATGGATCTGGACAATGTAATGACGCTCTCTCAGAATGCTTAGCTCAACATAGATGGCTAGGACATAAGTTTGCTTCAGAGATGCTCTATGTAGAATTTAAATCTTCAGTATTGTCTTAAAAACAATCATTTGACTCATGAATGGCATAATGGCAAAATCTCATATACTATTGCTGTAACAGAATCCTGTGACATTGGGCCGGATCCAGAGGTCATTACAGCCAGCATTGTAGCAGGGAGTGTACGCCCCAATTGTGTGTCCAGATTCCTACCTTATCTTTTAAGATCACATATGCGGCCTTATGGCCACATACCTGATTGTAACAGGGCTTCCCCCCGTCCCATCCCCTCATTACCATGTCTATCTCCGCCTTCCTAGCGGAGAATATCTCCCCGCCCACGAAGCGTTATTACGAGTTTTGCATGGCTGGCACGCCCCTTCGTGCGTTGTTACGAAGCTGGTACACTCAAGGCCTATACGCTCAGCGTTTCTTTGCGTACCATCTGCCGCGCACATGCGTAGTAAGTACAAATAGGCACTTTTACACTTACGAAAAGCGGAAAAACGCAGACGTGCGTAGGTCTGGATCTGCCCCTAAGAGAGGAACGTTACTCCTGGGCTAAACCATGTTGATTGCAGGGGGAGTCAAGTTAATTGTATTCTCACCTTATAACATGCAGATGGCTGCTGGCTGCCTCTTTAGGGTGTATTTTACTTCAGAGCATTCAGACAGGCTGTAATAAACTGTGTATGCACAAGATGCCCTCACTGTAGCTACAGACCAGCCTGTCTTTTATACTGGTTATAAAGAAGTAAGTGCTATAATGTTTGTGATTTACACAGAGGAACATGACTATAGGCTGAACAAAGGACATTCTATTTTGCATAATACTGGACCGCATGATCTAGCCATTGAAGAATTCATAATGTAACAGTCAGGATCCTAAGATTCCTTCAGCATTTCTGTGCAAATTCACAAGAGTAAAGGCCGGATCCAGAACTACGTCCGTCTTCCATAGACAGACGTAGTTCAATAAACAGTAGCTACTGCGCATGCGTAGTAGCTATTGTACGTAATCTGCGTATCGTTTCGATACGTAGATTGCGTATATGTGGTGTAAAAGACCGCATATACGCAATCTACGTATCGAAACGATACGCAGATTACGTACAATAGCTACTACGCATGCGCAGTAGCTACTGTTTATTGAACTACGTCTGTCTATGGAAGACGGACGTAGTTCTGGATCCGGCCTTTACTCTTGTGAATTTGCACAGAAATGCTGAAGGAATCTTAGGATCCTGACTGTTACATTATGAATTCTTCAATGGCTAGATCATGCGGTCCAGTATTATGCAAAATAGAATGTCCTTTGTTCAGCCTATAGTCATGTTCCTCTGTGTAAATCACAAACATTATAGCACTTACTTCTTTATAACCAGTATAAAAGACAGGCTGGTCTGTAGCTACAGTGAGGGCATCTTGTGCATACACAGTTTATTACAGCCTGTCTGAATGCTCCGAAGTAAAATACACCCTAAAGAGGCAGCCAGCGGCCATCTGCATGTTATGAGGTGCGGCTGACTCTTGTTTTTGGATGCTAAAATACATTGTTAACAACCAAACGACACCATCCTGGAAATATACAATTGTCCTCATCTTTACAAGTCAGCACATTATTATAAGTTATTGGAATATTTAGTTTTTTTGGCCTATCCTTCAACAATTTTTTAAAACATATCTTAATATTAGATTTTCAAATAAAATATTAAATTGAGGGTGGCCATCTATAATGTATTAATTAATCATCTTTATTGCTCTGGAATATAGGTATTTCAAGTTAATTAAGTTATAACTAGTCATATGTTAGTTATTTGCTTCTAATTAACAACAATTGTTTTCACAATTATTTTCATTGATTATTTTTAAGAGAAAAGTGCAGATATACACAGAGGAAGAAGTAAACACAGCCAGGCCCCAGCCATGGTGCCGGCAGATGTTTGAATGGGTGGGGAAAGCAATTCACATTCACTGCGGTTGCCAGCCAGCTTTGTTTGAAGAGCGTTGAAAATAAAAATTTGCTGTTTGGAACGGAAACCTATGTAAGGAGAAGGTTATTGTTTGGCTGCAGGACATGGAGGGTTAGGCTGCAAGGCATAGAGCGTTAGGGTTAGGGTTACACTGCATGAAAGGGAGGGTTAGGGTTAGGAGAGGGTGAAGGGTAGTGTTAGGTTAAACATTCACCTTTCTGCAGATGACTCTTTGCGACTCCAGGTGTCACATCATCGCCGCTTTCACCGTCAGCCTGCATTCAGCTGTGGTACAATGGTCTTTCGAAATGAAGACCATCCTACCGGCAGCACCCACAGTAGTTGATATAGGAGATAACTATTTTTTGATCATTTGAAAATTAAATAAATTGGGCCGTATTCAGAGATCCGTTTTTGAGGGGAGTTCCGTTCGTATTTCACTTTATTTACGTAGTCTACGTTGACTATACGCACGTAAGTGCTTAACGGACATACATGTGAATCGCACTTGGGGACATACGCACGGAAATCAGACGTACCAGAAAAATGTACTTAAAAGTGGAGGCATTTAAATGAATGCGCAAAGGCGCGGTTATAAAGAATCGCATGGACGGAGCACATATACGCCTGTAAGTACACACGTAAGTAACAGAGTGGTCTAGGGTCTTGTAAGTCACCGACTGCTCGTCCGGGAGAGGGGAGTGTTGGGGTTGTTGGTGGGTGTTTCATTGCCCCGGCCATGCGTATAATTGCGTACATAAAAATAACGGATCTGTGAATACGGCCCATTATCAGTAATGGAATCAGAACCCAACACACACTTCTCATGACCTTATATGACACTGCAGTAGATTTATGGTGTCATGGCACTAGTAAACAGGAAAAACAGAAACAGAAAAGACATAAATATAATAAAAAGACATACGCAGTATAGTTTGTTATATAATACACCACTATAAACAGATCTATGTATCAAAATGTTGCTCAACTGAACAAAGCTTTGATATTGTATGTCAATAATGTTCTACAGTCTGAGTCCTCTGTATATCAGCACTGATCATTCTAAGCTCCTCCCGAGGCAGCTTGTATTTTCATCTACAAACCTTTTGAGGTTTCGTGCTCTTCTGTATACAATCTTGGGTTTTGCAGATAAAAATTTGCTAAGTTCTTTCTGTAGAACATGCCAGTGCTTACTTTTTTTTATTTTTTTTTTAGATGTTTATAGTGGTGATTGTAATAATTTACTAAGAAAATGTCTTCTTTTCTGTTAATAGTGTCATGTGCTTTAATCTGTGCTCTAGAAGAAAGGGTTCTCTCTCCAGCTCTTTGTTCTGAGTGAGTGTTTGCTCTACGAGCTGGAGCTGGAAAGATGCCCCCTTCTAGAGAACAAGAAGAATGAAAAAAAGATGACACAAATAACAAAAGAAAGACGGAATACAATCACCATTATGAACACCTTGAAAACATATTAACATCGTAGTAAACTTTTGTCCCCAAAAGTTACAGAAGGGCACAAAATCTCTGCATTGTAACACCAAGTGTTGTAGCTATAAATGAAGATATTACAGCCCAACAGTGTATTAATAACTTACTACACTTTCTATGTGTATTTATGTTTATTTATTATTATTTATTAATTAATTAATTAATTAATAGGTTTATATATAGAGCCATCAGATTACATAAAATTACCGTATTTTTCGGACTATAAGACGCACTTTTTCCCCCCAAAAAAGTGGGGTAAAAAGTGTGTGCGTCTTATGGTCCGAATACTCACCTTGGGGTATGAGCGGGTCCGTCGGGACCTGCTCCGCGGGGGGATGCGGTGCATCCAGGCACTCATCCCCCCGCTCCCTGGCTGTCAGCAGCGTAATGAACGCTGCTGTGACAGCAATGTAAGGTGCTCTCATCACTCTGATGAGATGGGTGATGCTGGGTGCAGGACATGATGGGTGGTGCTGGGTACTGGACAGATGGGTGATGCTGGGTGCAGGACATGATGGGTGGTGCTGGGTACTGGACAGATGGGTGATGCTGGGTGCAGGACATGATGGGTGATGCTGGGTGCTGGACAGATGGGTGATGCTGGGTGCTATTTGGTTCAAAATATTTTTTTTCTGTTTTCTTCCTCCTAAAAACTAGGTGCGTCTTATGGTCAGGTGCGTCTTATAGTCCGAAAAATACGGTACATACACAGCCTAACCCTAACCGTCCATGCCCTGCAGCCTAATCCTAACTTTCCATGTACTGCAGCATAACCCTAATCTTTTCCTTAAATAGGTTTCCGTTCCCAACAGCTAATTTTTATTTACAAAGCTTTTCCAAAATGTTTTATTTAGTCAGCAGCCAATTGACCTACAGCATTTTTATTGTGTGTGGAAACCCACATAGACACATAGACACGAGGAGAACATACAAACTCCACATAGATAATGCCTAGTGTGGGAATTGAACTCATGTTCTCAGCGCCCAGCATATTTTTCCTTATTTTTTCCTTATACAGAGGGGAAAGAAGGTCTTCTGAATACTGGCACAAATACAAGGACAGAGTATCTTCCAATTCAACCACCCCCTGGGCACTCACACCCATAAAAACATACATTCGTATAAGTATGTTGTTCCCTATTATAGTTATTGTATATAAAATTATTTGACCAGATTCACAACCCCGAAATTTTATACGTGCCTATTTTTCCGAATATAGCTACTACGCATGCGTAGTAACTTTTACGCTATCTACGTAGCGTTACAATACGTAGATTGCATACATGCAGTCTTTAAAGACCGCATGTATGCAATCTACGTAACGAAATGAAAAAATTTCAGGGTTGTGAATTCGGTCCATTAAGCCTATTCCAAGGTATTCATTGACTTTTGTTTGATGTTTTATGAGGTACTTACCAGATTTAGCAGTGGGCAGCGAGCAGTGTGGAGCATTGTGGAACAGATGCGCTGCTTATCCATGGTCTGGAAGAATCCGCCAGGGACTAATGGGGAAGCAGTGTGTCACCCTGGAATGTCATCGCTGGCCATTACATCACGTGGTGGCAAACCAATCCGGGCTTGGCGCGTCATTGGCTCCACCCCCAGCAGACTGCATAAAAGCAGCTGCAGAGGGAGCCTAGCTCAGTCTGTGGCAAGAGGAAGACATGTCAAAAATGTTCAGATGAAAGAATCCTAATAAGAAGTGGGACTGCAAGCGATGCTGGAGAGGAGGAGCACCCGCAGGCAGAAGATCCAGAAACTGCCATCGGGCCTGCCTCTCAGGGGCTAGCCCTAGGCCCTGGGGTATTGGCAAGGGGGGACACTGACATCATTCCCGGTGAGTATTACATGTAGTGCAGAATAAGCACAGCCTCCACCAAGGTGGGTAAGGTAGACCCCAGATGAGAGTGGTGTGGAGAGGCCTATGCTCTGCCCCCACAAACCAGGCCATAGCATCCATGAGTAACAACCTGGGAGCGAAGTCATGCACTTCCTCCCAGTGATTAGCTCGGACACTCATGTAGCCATGAGGCTTATACCCCTAAGAGTCTTCACAGGTGGCAATGCAAGTAATCCTGTGACTGCAATGGGTGGGACTCCACTTGGCTTATTACATGAAAGCCAGAGCTTATAAAGACTCTGCTTTTGCATGCCTGGAATCCTATTAGAATTGCCAGGACCCAGATAAGTGGGAGTTCATAGGTTTCTGGTGATCCACAGTCAAAGGGGCCCCTGTGTGCTTTTATTTTATCATGTGACATACTTTGACCATTCTTTTATTTTATAACAGTAATCTGGTTATCTGGCGTAGGTTGCAACCACCGCAGTCTTTTCCTGTCACTTAATTGGAACATCTTAGGCCTGTGTCCTTCTCCCGTGCTGCACTCCTGTGCTACACCACTACACTGGAATAATCTCCCTCTTTCGGTCAGCTTATCGCTCTCTTTATAGGTCTTCGAGTGCTTCCTCAAAACGCACATGTTCAGGCTGGCCTACCCTTCACCACTACTCACTGTTAGTTTTACTGCTAGCTCTAGTTACTCAGTTTATGGTTTACCATGTTGCTATTTGTCTGACTTCTATATGTCCAATGTATATTAAATGTTATACTGTATGGTGCTGAGGATACCTTGTAGCACCTTATATATAAACCATACAATTCAGTAACAGCATACAATGTGCTTATGTAAAAAAATATATATAAACATTATTAATAATGCTAATAATAATGTTCTCACTATTTTTACTTCAAAGTAACATCAGATGGAAGCTTGCCTTATGTGTCAGCAACACTACTTTACCTCCCAGTGTTTCATTTAATACATAATCTAATGTTTAAGTAGAACAGTCAAAATAGTATCAGTTGACATTTCAAAGAAGCAAACCACCATTCTGACGAGCTGTAAAGGCAGCCTTTATGTATCATTTTGTACATTTTAATTTCAACCAAATATCCATTCTAGCTGACAAAACATGTCACTGAGTTATCTCTCCTATGACTGTTCCAAAATTGCAGGATGGGGGTCACATCACCATAATTCCTCTGGGATTTTCTGTAACAGCGACCTCAAACATACCTATATATCAGTATACCAGAGGCAGCACACCCCCAGCAGATTCTTGTAATCACTTCTGACCTCTGAGGTCAATATAGTAAACGTGCGTGACTCCAGATACCAGCAGCCTATCTGTGTATCACTGTCCAGCAACAATGTGCCTGCTGCCTCCTCTTTGTTATTACCTAACAGGCATGTCCTACTCTACACGCCAGGATTATGTCTGTTTATTAATTAACGCTTAAATGAGTAGCTACATCTATCATCCCTAGTAGAATGTTCATATCACAGCTAAATTATGTTTCCTGCTTTCCCTTCATTATTTGTGATGTAATTTACGTTCAGGGGGTAGGGGGGGATTCAGTTAGTGGACGTACCTCTAGAACTTCACGTGTGGCATTTTAACATTGCTGCTTCTTTTAAACCTTGTACAGGAAAAATGTGTGATCTACTATCATAGCCAGAATAAGCCAAGGTTTCCTCTGATTTTTGTATGCTGTGGATTATAGTTATAAATAATTATATTGTCTCCAAAAATACACGACATAAACAATGGAGATAAACGAGAATGAGATAAACGGAGAACACAATTGTATATAAAAGTAATGCTAATTATATATTATATTATTATATCACTATACATGGGCGGCATGGTGGATCAGTGAGTAGAACTTGTGTCTCACAGCGCTGAGGTCATGAGTTTAATTTCCGGATAGGGCCTTTTCTATGTGTAGTTTGTATGTTCTCCCCGTGTCTGTGTGGGATTCCTCCAGGTGCTCCGGATTCCTCCCACACTCCAAAAACATGCTGCAATGTTAAATATTCTCTGTAAAGCGCTATGTGATCTGATGGCGCTATATAAAAACCTGTTGCTAACAATATCAAGCATTTCATTGTTATTGTTACCAAATGTTATACAGTGTACGTTAAACTGCATCATACAGTGTGTTAGATAGTGTCACACTTGCTGATATAATACAGTAATTTAAGTGCCTGATAATCCAATCAACATCAATCTGATCATTGTGTATAATCCTCCAATTTAATTAACAAGCCCTAGTGTGCTAGACATGATCTGACCATTAGCTCCCACAGCTGAATGGTGGGATTATTCAAATGTGACCACCTATAGAGACACTGATCTATGTAGTTTATTTAGCTCAAGTGACAATAAACTGATTTACACATGATTAGTGCTAAATGTTATAGGCATATGGGGCTGCTGACAGGTCATTGTCAAACTCACTATATAACCATAATAACTAAACAGCCTAAGTATGTGCTTTATTTTCAACATATGGATCAAAGCAAATAAAGAACAATTAAATATTTCCTATGGGTTGTACTTATTCCTGTACCTGAATATACGAGAGAACCAACCTATCAAATATTATGTATCTGAAACATCCCTTGGCTTTGCTAATAATCAGGTGAGATGATATTTTTCTAATACATTTTTGGCACCCTAATAAAATGAATAACAACCCTAATAAAAATATTAAACCACTGTGTATAACCTCTGGTATAGTGCGGATTCAGAGATTTCCCCCCATTTTCCATGGATTCCAACAATTTTCTGATCTGTGCATGACCAGGAATCCCTGCTGCCCAATCAGAAAGCATTGTGACAAATCCAGACTTAAAAGGAATGACACATGAAACCTTCACAAAGGAGAATGAATTCTGCATCGGATGTCATCTTCAGGCAGGACGGGGGGCCCAGTCACTATGTGACTGTGGGTCCCCGTAGCGAACGGCCCTATTTCAAAAGAGCCGTTCACTCCCAGCCAGTTCCGAACTGGCTGGGATATCCATTGCTTATGCCTCGATGAAGCATAGCAATAGATCCCCGGACACGGTGCTTAAAAAGGTGAGTTTTCCCCAACTTGGTCCCTAACCCAAACCCTAAGTCTCTCTCCTACAGCCAATCCCTAAGTCCCCCCCACGCAGCATAACCCTAAGTCCCTCCCACAGCCTAACCCTAAGTGCCCCCCACCCCCCCGCAGCCTAACCCTAAGTCCCTGGTGGTGGCACTTCTGAAAGTGAATGGGTGAGTATGTGAATCGCATACTCACCCATTCATAACATTTTTTTGAAATTGGGGCTCGTATTCAAAATAGAAACAGACGAAAAAGAAAAACAGCTTTCTGATGTCCCTAATGTGCAATGCAAGCCTTCGCAGTGGGGACTCACAACGTCACCTTGCATTCGAGATACGCATGGTGGTTGGTGGGATCTAGAATGGTAATTGCACAATAAGGACACTATGTACTTTAGGCTACACAATACAGGCTAACAGATGAAATATGCTGATAAATCTGGATCCAGTCCTTAGACGGTAAGCTTACAATTGTAAAGCACTACGTAATTTGATAACGCTATATAAAAACCTGTTAAGAAATAAAATAGTATTTGAAGTCCATTTGGGAACCTCAGAATGATTGAACGCAGCAAAAGTGTGAATAGTGCAACCCAGCGATTGTGGATTCCTTAACATCTCTTCCTTGAGGATCCAATCACAGAAAAATCTCATCTCTAAATTGAGCCAGTATTTATCAATTGGAAACTATAAACCACACATTGTCAGAATTGTTTTTTTTAAACTCATACTGTGTTCTCCAAATAGCAATGTGAAATTACAAATGTAGTGTGCTTTAAACTGCTATAAAATATCAGGTTCTGAATGAGGGACAGAGAGCTGCAGCTGTCATTTCAAGTCTATCACTGGACAAGGATAACAGCAGGAGACAAGGGATGATTATAATGTATATAAAGTGATGGATTTATGTAAATCATTACAGCAGTGATTTAGAAAATGAGTTTTGTTAATGCTGAGATGGAGGTAAATGATTAAGTTAGAAGATATAAATCTAAGGAAATAGAATTACACTGGTATGATTTTCCTGTGCTCATTTATGATTAGCTGATACATTACATATACAAGGCAGGGACCTTATCAAATGTAAAATGGTACCATGGCATTTAGTTCCGTCTACCTTCTGGAACTACATTCATCTTAAAATAAAAGGGACAGCTGTATATACAAAGGCAAGTTTGGAGTATGGGAATTTTAAGGTTAAATTCCAATAGATATTTTTTTAGGTGGCTGCTTGTTACAAGAGAGCATGGGAGAGTGGCATGAATAGAGTTATGGAAGTGTACATTGGGCAGTGTATTATGATTGCAATATAGGCTTTGAAAGCAGAGCCTACAACAATGTATAAAGGAAACCAAGAAGAATGCAATAAAAAAAACAGCTTTCCATGCATCTTACAGTTTCTGCTACCTAGTGATTTTGGTAAACAAGTTGCATAATCTACTGCAGATGTCCAACAATTGGAATCAGATGTGGTTGAAGGCAGATCTTGTGAGAATGGGTGACTAGGCAGTCTTGTGATACCTCTACTGGTTGCTAAAATGTTCCTTATGTTGTAACTGAAGAATAATAAATTGTGACTGAACAATTTACATCTTCCAGGTTAAACAACTTTAAAACAGCATTTCTCTTGCTCTCTATTTGATGCTTTGAACACTTCTAATGTGCCTCCAACATGAGATGGCCACACTCTCTCCCTAGTTTAATTTAAGACCTTCACCTTGGGGTTTCATTTGCTGGTATGAAATGCAGATTTCTGAAATACAGGCAGCAGACAGCTTTCATCTGTCTCTGTTTCAAAAATCAGAATTTTTTTTTATAATGAACGAGTAAGTATTCAAAATGTATTTTTTGCCAGCTCATCCATTCATTGACTCTCCAACACCTGGTGCTCACCGTAGACTCACTGCATCGGACAGGTTACTGTACAAAGGGGAGTTATAGGGATAGTCTGCGGGGAGGGGATGGATTGGAGAAGGGGAGTTTTAGGGTTGAGGCTGCAGGGAAGGGATCCAGCATAGAAGAGGGAGGTTAGGTCAGGCTGTAGAGAAGGGAAGGTTAGGGTGAGGATTAGGATAAGGATAGGGGTTGGGGAAATACTCACCAGTTGCCGCTGGGGATTCCTCCTGGGGATCTTCGGTTCTCTTATTCTGATGGAATGTAGAAAACGGCCCTGTCGTAAAAAGACTGTTTACATCGGCGAACCAAACCCTTCACCTTGTTCCTCTTCATATCTGGCTTAAAAATATAATCTTATGAGTTGGTTCCATAACTTTTATGAAATAAAGTGTGATAAAAACCATGTCTTGCAAGACAGATTTTTTTAAGACTAATTTTTACTCTTAATAATTAAAAATTTTAAATTTTAATTTTTCAATTCTCAAATTTCACACTAAGTAAACAGGGGGCCGGATTCACACTTACGGACGGATTGCATATACGTCCGGAGATGACTGATATTTGAGACTGCGCATGCGTAGTATCTTTTTTACGTAATCCACGTATCTTTTCGTTACGTAGATAGCGTATATGCGGTCTTTAAGATCGCATATAGGCAATCTACGTAACGAAAAGGTACGTACATTACATAATAATGCGCAGTCTCAAATATCAGTAAAAGTCGGACGTATATGCAATATGTCCGGTAGTGTGAATCCGGCCCAAGGATTGGAATAGTAAAATCAATGTGGTGAGTTTTTAATGGTAGATTGTAATCCAGCAGCCTTTCAAAAATAAATTATGACTCAAAATATGAAAATAGTTATTTCAGGACCAAAGTAAGACATGAAAAAGGCATCATTTTGTTACCAGCAGGTAATGATACTGGGCCCGATTCAGAGATCTGTCGGCGATGGGATCGCAAATATACGCATCTAAGTTGCAGGTTGGAGCAGGTTACATCCCACTGAATAAACAGTCACTCCTCTAGCAAACAGCGGCCGGACCTAAAGTTAGACCTGCATTGACTTGCCCTATCTGGATCAGAATTTCTTTTATAATGAACGAGTAAGTATTCAAAATGTATTTTTTGCCAGCTCATCCATTCATTGACTCTCCAACACCTGGTGCTCACCGTAGACTCACTGCACCGGACAGGTTACTGTACAAAGGGGAGTTATAGGGATAGTCTGCGGGGAGGGGATGGATTGGAGAAGGGGAG
This sequence comes from Limnodynastes dumerilii, assembly GCA_011038615.1. Lineage (NCBI taxonomy): Eukaryota > Metazoa > Chordata > Amphibia > Anura > Limnodynastidae > Limnodynastes > Limnodynastes dumerilii. Next base: position 59,301 of record WWET01006323.1, read on the forward strand.
TTTTAGGGTTAGGCTGCAGGGAAGGGATCCAGCATAGAAGGGGAAGGTTAGGATCAGGCTGCAGAGAAGGGAAGGTTAGCGTGAGGATTAGGATAGGGGTTGGGGAAATACTCACCAGTTGCCGCTGGGGATTCCTTCTGGGGATCTTCGATTCCCTCACTCTGGCGGGGCAGCAACAGTTGCTGGCGGTGGAATGTCGCAAATGGCTGGTAGAAAACGGCCCTGTCGTAAAAAGACCGTTCTCATCGGCGAACCAAACCCTTCACTTTGTTCCTCTTCATATCTGGCTTAAAAATATAATCTTATGAGTTGGTTCCATAACTTTTATGAAGATAAAGTGTGATAAAAACCATGTCTTGCAAGACGGATTTTTTTAAGACTCATTTTTACTCTTAATAATTAAAATTTTTCAATTCTCAAATTTCACACTAAGTGAACAGGGGGCTTTACAGACGGATTGCATATATGTCCGGAGATGACTGATATTTGAGACTGCGCATGCGTAAAATCTTTTTTACGTAATCTACGTATCTTTTCGTTACGTAGATAGCGTATATGCGGTCTTTAAGAACGCATATAGGCAATCTACGTAACAAAAAGATACGTACATTACGTAATAATGCACAGTCTCAAATATCAGTAAACAGTAAACAGTAAATATCAGTATTGAGTCTGAATCCGGCCCAAGGATTGGAATAGTAAAATCACTTACATGTGGTGAGTTTTTCATGGTAGATTGTAATCCAGCAGCCTTTCAAAAATGTATTATGACTCAAAATATGAAAATAGTTATTTCAGGACCAAAGTAAGACATGAAAAAGGCATCATTTTGTTACCAGCAGGTAATGATACTGGGCCCGATTCAGAGATCCGTCGGCGATGGGATCGCAAATATACGCATCTAAGTGGCAGGTCGGAGCAGGTTACATCCCACTGAATAAACAATCACTCCCCTTGCAAACAGCGGCCGGACCTAAAGTTGGTTCTGCATTGACTCGCCCTATCTGGCCGCACTCACTTCCGACCGTATGTGCAATAGTTGCGTATATTTAGGGTCCTAAGTCTGTAAGCGCGGCCACTTTCCCTCATCTCAATGCCTCCCCCCGCCCATTTCTCTGCAAATCCTTCGGTTCGTAGATTTCCGCTGGACTTAGGATCGCAATTGTTCCCGACCAATTCACAAGTCCGACCTTAGGGCATTTCCGACCCTATCTTCAACGTAGACGGCGTTGCACTATTACTACGCATGCGCAGTTGATGCAAAATCGATCCGACCCTAAATATACGCACCCAACTATCGTTAATATCGGATCTCTGAATCAGGCCCACTGTTTCTTACTTGCAAGGGCACAAGAGTGGAGACACTTAGAATGATCACTATATGTGAGAAAGTAGTCATTTTACACACAGAAGAGTCAAATGGATGTGGTTTGCTGGTACGATGATCTTTTTTTTCCCTAAAGACCATCGTAAGGCAGCTGAATGTAGATTGCCGGCAGTCATTGTAGATAGCGGCGGTGATGTGTTTCCTGGAGTCACGAAGAGTCATCCGCCGAAAGGTAAGTGTTAAGTGTGTTAAGCTAACCCAACCATTAACCCTTTCCTAACCTTCTGTTTCCAACAGCGTAACGCTAACCTTTCCCTTTTTCAGCCCTAACCCTAACCGCCCATGCACCGCAGCCTAACCCTAATCCTCCAATCCCTGCAGCCTAACCCTAACCTTCCATTTAACCCTAACCTTTTAACTCTGCAGCCACTGCAGCCTGCACCTAGCTTAATATAGTGCGTAATCCAGTATCATTTATAGTGCATTGTGATGCGTAACCACAGAATGCTTGCACAGAGTATTTAAGGTATTCTGAATGATTGTTTGGCTGTTTTGGTTCTGACCCTTAATGCTTATAATGAAAGTATACAAAAGATTTTTCAAGAACTAGAAGGTTTAGAATGAAATATGAACATTTGCACCAGACCCTGCTAGGGAGAATATCTTGGAGAACAACTTGTATACATTTGTCATACATTCCCTAGAAAGCAGACCCAATGAAATGTGCTCTACCAGACCTCCATTCTCACACTGCAGTTTAGCCTATTTTCCTGGCAGTCACAGAGCTTTGCAAATTCTACTTATCATTGACAGTAGAGGCAAATGGGATGGGAATCAAACATTTATTATGAAGGGGCAGATGGGTTTCAAAATGTTAGACTATTAAGAGACATCTGATCACAAGAAGACAAAGTGAGGGATCTGTAGAAAGTGACAGCATGTCCACAGTGGAATCCTTTAATCATTACATATAGAAAGCCAAGTAATACGTCCTAAAGAATGAAATCTCAGGGGAAATCTATTAAGAGGAAAAAGCTAATGCATGGTGAATAATATAATGTAACAAGAAGCATACTTCTGCAGCCAGTATAAAGACTGGTCTCTACATAAAGCCAAATAGATGCACATGCAGCAATACAACCTATAGGAAAGAGGAATTAAATATCTTTTGAAACAACTGACTCAGAAGGAGATTACTTCATGAATTGCAACACTGTTATATATAATGTCTCACATGTACGGTATGTACCGTACTTCTACAGGGGAAGGTACAGATCACTAAACATAGACTTTATTACTTTTTATTATGCTGTCATTGCAGTGGGCAGTATATGTTAGTATGACACTTCTTGCTTTATTTAGTTGTAAAATAATTATATAATAAAGTTACAAAATATGTCTATGAATTAACGAGACTGTGATTCCACCTAATAAAGCAGTCAGAACTGGTTATAACTGCATACGTAGTGACCTTCAACATGGCAGAATGGGTTCCAGAAGGCACAACAGTTACCAGCATTATTATAAGGAAGTTTTGAAAAAGCTGAGAGAGAGAGTCAGAAAGAAACGGCCGCAACTGTGGAAAAATAGTTTCATTCTTCACCAGGACAATGCGCCTGCTCACATAGTACTTTCTGTGACCAACAAGCACATTACTACACTTGAACATCCTCCATATTCACCCGATTTAGCACCTTGTGAAATTTATCTTTTCCCAAAAGTTAAATCATTGCTTAAAGGGACAAATTTTGAGTCAGTTGAAGAAAACGGCAGATATGTTGAAACAACTGACAGAAATTGATTTGCTCCCTGCCTTCGACCAGTGGAAAACAAGACTACAGCAATGTATTAGTGCAAATGGGGAGTATATTGAAGGGGACAAGCATTACATTTGTAATACCAATAAATAAAAGTAAGTTATTTAATCAGTCTCGTTATTTAATAGACATACCTTTTATTTTACATTCACTTCTAAAATGTAAAAAATCGCCTCTTTGGCCACTGTTTATATGGATATGTACATATGCTGTATATCTAACTTAGTTTTGCAGTATGTAGAAATGTAAATTCAAAAGTCCGGCAGCGGCACTTCAATTCAGCCTTGTAGAAATTTGCCGCGGTGCTCCTCAATATTAATCATACATAAATTGACATACCAACGTTTCAGTAACTCCACGTTACTTTCATCAGGGCATTCAGTACACAAACATCTAAAAAATCACATGAATTAAATTCATTACTTACCAGCACCTGAGGATCGAGTATTTCCTGACCCAGGCCTTCAGAGATCCTCAGGTGCTGGTAAGTAATTAATTTAATTCATGTGATTTTTTAGATGTTTGTGTACTGAATGCCCAGACGAAAGTAACGTGGAGTTACTGACACGTTGGTATGTCAATGTCTGAGATGGATTGATTAAAATTGAACCAATATTGATTACAAGTCTGCGAGTGCCTCTTCATGAAGCAATTTATGAAGAAATGTAGGTTAATATCTTATGGACATAGGCGGCCCACGGCATAGGCCGTATAGGCGGCCGCCTATGGCATATAGTATATGTGTGTGTGTGTGTATATATACTGTGTGTGTGTGTTTATATACAGTATATATTATATATGTGTGTGTGTATACAATATATGTGTGTGAGTGTGTGTATAAATTGTTGGAGCTTACTTGGTGTCACTGGTATCATTTGCTGTAGTGCGGACCTTCCTGCTTTGTGTATTGTACTATGGACCGCCGTTCAACAGCGCTGTGTTGCCATAGCAACACATACACAGTGCCTGGACGCAGCAGTCCGGGCACTGTGTAATGTGACTGCACGGTGCCCGGAAGTGAAGGCCCCGCGAAGGCCAGTACAGGGCCACCAGGATAATGGACCTGGCGGCCCTGTACTTGCTTCTGCGGCCCCGCGCGAGACATTCGCAACCAAAATGCAAGCCTGGCTGCCAGTGGCCGCCAAGTTTGCAAAAAGTAAAAAAAAAATTTAAAAAATATTTAAAAGAAAAAAAAAGGGTCCTTTTTCCGCAAACCCTAGGGCCGCCCCTGCTTATGGATGATATACAACTTTATGTGAATGTGGAGGTGGTTTGCCGGTAAGAAAATCTTACTTGTGACAGATTGATTTCCGGGAGTCAGGTGCAAACAGCTGTCACTTTTTAGCTGTCTTTACTGAGAAGAGATGGCCCCTGCGAGCATAGCATTTTCTAATGGCTGAATGCCGAAAGGTAAATTTTATTAACCCTAACCATCACGTTCCCGCAGCCTAACTCTAACCTTCACCTAACCTTAACCTGCTGCTCTCCACAGCATAACCCTAACCCTCCTTTACCTCTAACTATCCTCGTTCTGCAGCCTAACCTAACCTTAACCCACACATCTCTGCAACCTAACCCTCTCCTAGCCCTAACCCTAACCATCACGTTCCCGCAGCCTAACTCTAACCTTCCCCTAACCTTAACCTGCTGCTCTCCACAGCATAACCCTAACCCTCCTTTACCTCTAACTATCCTCGTTCTGCAGCCTAACCTAACCTTAACCCAAACATCTCTGCAACCTAACCCTCTCCTAGCCCTCACCTAACCATTAGTAAATGCGCAGCCTAACCGTCCCCTCTCTGGAGCCTGGCCACAACCTCTTCCTGTCCCGCAGCCTAACACTAGCCAGAATGGTACCTTTTTGAAAATAGGCCATTCGACATGGTACCCGTTCCAGAATGTAGATTTAAGAGAAAAAAAAAATTGGGAATGGTGCAGCTGAAATTAAGCTTTGCAACTGCACCAAAACAGGACATACTCTGCTATATGGAGAGGGTTTAGTGAAAACCTACTGCTACATCTTACTGTATATGCTCACATCTTGAATAGGTATAACCAATGCAGATGTTAACAGAGATCAGCCATATGTCTTTATCACAAATATTTTTGGATTTTTTTGTCAAAAATTAACACGGAAATTTGTGCCTCCTATTTGTGTAGTTTGCAATGTGTTTTCCTAAATTAATTTCTCTTTTTTATTTATCATTTTTTTTAAAAAGGGTTATACCTCACAGCTAATATTTGTTTTTTATTTATGGACTTTTTAACTTGGAAGCTACGCTGTATAATATTCAAATATATTTAAATAAAATAAAATATATAACAAACTAGTTCATTACACTCCTCGGCCTGGATCCAGACTTATGAAAGGGCTTGAATTTAAGGGCCTGATTCAGAGGCTGAAAATAAGAACTTAAAGTTACACCTGGGCAAAACCATGTTGATTTCAGGGGAGTCAAATTTCATGTTGCAAACAGTATTAGAGTTGAGAGGTGATATTTCCTATCCAAGTCTATATAACAGTGTGATAGTAAAGCTGGTCAGTATCTGTGTGCAGTAAGCAATTCAAAGATATATCCCTGCATGCAAAGAATACAATTAACTTGACACCCCCTGCACTCAACATGGTTTAGCCCAGGAATAAATTTCATCTCTTAATTTCAAGCTCCTTAAATCTGAATCCAGTCCCTCTAATCTGTTTCACAGATAACATACCGTCTGGATGGAGAGAAAAACCAAACTGGTATATCGTGCAAATTTGGTATTAAATGATCATGTATGCAAAAACGCTGTATGTAATTGTTTTTTTTTTTACATTCAAACTGGTTAATAAAAGAGAAAAGCTGAAATTTGCTTATGGGTTTTCAAGTTTGCAGAATTCGCATTTATTTAATTACTCTATTCTTTCAGTTTGTATATAAATCAGTTCAATTTAGGGTAGACAAAATTGTGAACTGATATTGAAACTGTTAGTAAATATTTTATAATTTGTAAGATTACAACACTGTCACTTCCCTAGTTGCCAGGGGTGAATCATTTCCTGTTGCCATAACACTGTTGCAATGTAATCTTTCTAACCATAGCGTAACACCTAGTTATAGGTAGGATTGTATTTGTATACGTTGCTACAATAGTGCTCAAGTCTGACTCATAATGCAGGATATGAGCTATTGTTTGTAGGTACCAGACACAATAAATGAGCGTAATATAGAGGTTGTTATCAACAGATACTGCGGATATGTCCTGAGTTACATATACTATGAAAATGAGTCAAATTATACAAAATTGCAGTCACAGGACTGTTCCTTCACAATAAACTATGGACGGTGACTGTTACCATCATGTTATGTAAGGAACTGGATTATAATCTTTTTGTAGGGGCTTTTTTGCATTATAAATACAAATGATCGATTCTTGTAGAGAAATCTGGCCCAACACTTTAAGAAAATAAGACCGATCAGCCATTTGTCATGTAGAGTATGGTAAGTACTGATTGGTCCAAATGCAGCAAAAACTGATTAAAACACATTTGGCCTGATCCAGAATGACTAACGTCAGCCATCTTAAGAAAGCATTGTGCATAAGTCAGCCTTTCCGAGCACACTATGCATGTGCCAGATGTTGCGCATCGGAACTCTGAACATGCGTTCTGTGATCATTCGACTAAACACATTGGGCCGGATCCTGCCCTACGCTCACCTTGCGTGTTCGCTAGATCATTACGGACAATTGCGTAAAGGGGAGTGCACGCCCTCTGCACGCCCAGCTCAAGATAGACAAATCTTACGTGTCCAGATTCCTACCTTAAAATTTACAGAAAAACTGCGGCCTTCCCCCGTCCTGAACCCTAATTTACATAGTTATCTAATTGGCGTTGCATCCCCTTTATTGTAAACACTGGCATACGTAACTATGTTCTGTACGCCAGCCGGTATGCAATTGTAGTAAGGTTGTGCGCACGCACGACCTACCGGACAGGGAAATTATGATATCGGGATTGTAATTCCCCTGTTGTACCTCATTCAGGATCTGGTCCATTGTGAGTTGGGGGAGGCCGTAAAATTATACAGGGCAGGGTTAGGCACTTTCACACGGTAAAGGTTAAAGTAGGGTCATATAGGCTAATATCCGTCTGTGAGAGGGAAGTGTCATCGGAGTGCACTAGCCTCTCGCATGCAGACTTTAGCAGCTCCCCTTCCTGTAGACTAACTTTAATGACATTGGGGTAGATCCAGAACTACGTTTGCCGTACGTTTACTCGCGTAGCCTATTTTCGTGTGCATACATTCTCCCCTCGCCCCACCCCTTGAATGTACGTATTTTGACAAGATACGCTTTCCAAACCCTACCTTAACTTTTGCCAACGTAACCGCAGTGATACGCACACGTACGTATGGGCAACACGTATTCACGCAGCTAAGCACGCCCATACTGTACACTTTAAATACAAACCCCCGCCTACTTAACGTATTTCACATGTATTTTGGACTCACGTAAAATTGGCACGCCCACACGTAAGTATTTACGTGACACATACGTGAATGGCCCATATGTTCACAATTACGCTTCGTTAATGTGCGTATTTTCTATGGTGCGCATGCGCAGTACTTACCAAAAGGCGATTTTACGTCTCCGCCATGCGTAAATTCGCTCACAAGCGTTGTTCTAGATCTGGGCCATTGGGACCGGCTGCCTTGTTAAAATAGGAAAATTCGATGTTGTACCTGTTCTGATACAAATATTCTTTATTAGGAAGATGTGCCACTGATAAAGCCACGATTAAGCTGTCAACGGTGTCAGTGTCCAAATAGAGATTGCTGCAGCAACCACATGCCGCACTGGAAATATAGGAGTGTCATAGAAATTAGGAAGCTGATCCAGAGCTCTTCTTGCAACTCTATTTTATAGATTAAACATAAAGCTATGCAGTATTTGAGCTCTATGGGCCAGATCCTAAACTACGTACGCAAGTGATTTTACGCTAGCCTCTGACGTAAAATTGCCCATTAGTATGTACTGCACATGCGCACGGCAGATGTTACGCCACTTAACTCTGAGCGTACGTACCAGACACGTATCAACAGCGTAAATTCGAATGAAGGGGCGTGACGTCCATTCGACACCCGTAATTACGTTTCAGAGGCGGGGTGAGGCATTTAAATCGTACAGTATGGGCGTGCTTAGGCGCTCACGTGCGTGTAGCCTTTACGTGCGTCAGTAGTTACGCTTTGAAAAGTTAAGGTAGGGTTTGGGCAGCGTAAAGCGGCTTAAGTACGTACGATTGAGGGGAGTGCATAGAAAGTACGCTAGCATAAATACGCTACACATTGTAACGTAACACGCACTCAGGTCTTATGTGCAAAAGTAATGTATTTTCCATACATACAAAATAATTTAAATCAATCAGCACACCTAAAGCTGGCCAGACACTAGAGCGATTATCGCTCCCAGCATGTGGCTGCCGATAAACGGGACGATTTCCCCCTGGGGAAAGGTCCCGATATCGGCACCATACACTGCCTTAGG
>WWET01006324.1:10254-21614 GCA_011038615.1 Limnodynastes dumerilii
GACAAAATAGTTTTTTGCTTGATATTTTTGTTTACTTTTCTAGCCCCCTGGTGTAGCTGGGCTTTTTTTGTAGCATGATAGAATAGCAATTATTGTCCATATAATGGACATTGGACCTGATTCACATTTAAGAATTCATATGATTTTAGGTGCGTATATTTAAGAACAGATGCCTTGTGTAGTAAATTTTATACGCTATTTGCTTTGGACTTAAGTTCGCAAATTCCGTGCTTATACACTACAAACTTAAAATCTGTAGGTTCGTAGTAACATACGCAAAAATGGGCGTTCCATGCATAATGAACTCGGCAGATCCGAAGATTTGGGTGGAGAGAGGCATTTAAATGACCAAATGAAGGTGCGGTTATGCGGTTAAGTTCTTAAGTAGACGCCCTACGCATTCAAATGCGAACCTACAGTTAAGGGAGCCCTATGGCACTCATAAGTCACATAAGAACCTGAAAACCGGGGGCGTGCCGAGGGAGTTTCATTGCTATTAGTTTCGTATATTTAGGAACCTATCGCGTTCTTAAGTGTGAATCAGAACCATTATTATTATAAAAATGTATTTTTCTGTTTTGGTTTTTTTAAGAAATATTACTTGTAGTTTACCCAATTTATATTACACATTCTATGAATCTTACAATTCTGTAATGTACAGTTTTGCAAACAAAACAATGTAATATTTAACATTTTCCAACTAAATTTTAGAGTACACTAATAATCAATATCAATTTATTCAGTCTATATCTGAATTTGGTACTCAGTAAATTTGCTGATCCTTTGCAACATTATTTAAAAAAGTGCTGTTTGCTATTGATTCAAATGACTGATTCCAGTCATTAAGGACAGTATTCTCACCTAAGTATTTCTTCTTCCGAGCGTAGTTATACGTATCAAAAACTCTCTCCTCCTCCCATTTTTTTTTTACTCAATTCTGCTTGTGGAGTTGGGTACCCCAGGGTGAGAGGACTGCTGCAGTTTTTGGGGTGGCGGTTTTAAAGTGATATTGCATTTTATCTTTGTAGTTATACATATATAGCTACAACATGTGCGTAGTAACTATTTTACGCTATCTACATAACATCTATGTAACCAATTTATATGTAAAGTTTAATCATTTTTAATAATTTTGATAGAATTTCTATGTGCATATTAAAATACATATGGGAATCCAAATCTATTAGGGAGCGTTAAACTGTTTGAACGGCTGAATTTTATGAATAGCACATTAGTTTTGTAGGTTATTTCCCAGAATTGATCTGGGTATTTATAGAGCGCTGGAATATTTCAATAATTTCAGTTTCATTTTGTAGGGGGTAGATACCCACATTTGGAATAATCCTGCTACTTTTTTTTGCTAGCGCTTAATATTCCTTATATTCTAGCCCGAATTCCATAAGATATTAAAGGACGACATTTTAGATTCCTTGTTAAACTTTATGAATTCAATCCTTAATGAGGGTACGTTACCTTTGCATTTTAATACGGCTATTAGAAAATGGTTACCCAAGCCAGGCAGAGATCTGGATGAATTTCTTTACTAAATACAGATTATAAAGTGCTCATCAAAATTTTAGCAGAGCGGCTAAAAATTTTCCTCTCGTCCCTAATACATGAGGATCAAACTGGGTTTATCTGGGGTCGTAACTCAATAACTAATGTTCGGAAAGTTTTGGGAGTTTTACAACACCTACAAAACGTGAACATCAAAGATCCCAACATACTATTGTCATTGGACGCAGAAAAAGCCTGATATGGTCGCTTGGGATCATTTATTTGAAACCCTTGATAAATTTAACTTTCCTGAGCAATTTATTAACTTGTTGAGCACACTTTATATACCTTCACATTCCCAAATCATAACTAATGTCCCTATCTTTTCAGATACACAAAGGTACTAGTCAAGGCTTCCCTATGTCCCCCCCTACTTTTGCATTAGCCATCGGACCCCTCGAGATAGCCCTACATCAATCTACTGAGTATTCGTGTATACAGATACAGGATATAGAATGAAAGTGGCACACTCTGCGGACGACATGCTACTCCTAGTATCCAAACCCGAAACCTCCATTCCCACAATTTTAGAAATAATTTCAGTACCTTTTTTGATTACAATGTGAATTTAAGTAAAACAGAAATCTTACCACTGACAGGTCTGAGAAACCTAAATTTACATTCACAGGCCTTATCAAAGTTTAAAATAGCTAAAGTATCTTGGCATATATATTCCAACTTATTTAAAAAATCTCTCTTTACTAGGAGAAACGCGTGCCTAAAATCCATTATATTCCCTACATTATCCTACCCGATACTCATGTTACCTATCTGCCTTTCTCAAGTGGATGTTCAGAAATGCTCCAAGCTTTTTCCTAATTTTTTTTTTATTGGGCAAAATGCAAGAATAACTGCAAAATGCCTGAAAGCCTATAGAAATCAAGGGGGTATTAGATACCCAGATATCTCTGCCTTTAACCTCTATGCACATATGAGGTATGTGACGGGTTGGTTATTGAATCAGAATTTTTTTTTTTTATCAACAGGACTTTAGTGAGAAACTTTTTTCTCCTTTTTCACTGTCTTCTCTACTGCACCCCTCTAGGACACAACTATTATCTCACATTCTAATCATATTTTGTTTGCAGATACTTATCAATCCTGGCTGAAAGTTTCCAGACGGTTAAAGTGTTCACACAAAACGTCACAATTTATAACACTCTGGGGAAATCCTGCATTTTTGCCTGGGATGGAAAGCATTAATTTCATTGACTCATTGATTTTCACTATTATTAACTTTTTTTTAAACAAATAAATTGAAAATAAGGCACATCTATGATGACCTACTCTCTAATGATCCACTAACTCTGGGGCCCCATGCTAGATAGTTGGCAACGAGATATAGCTGGAGATCTGGGGCCAGATCTCATAGCATATTTACGCGATCGTAAGTACTATGCACTCCCTTGGGAACTCCCCTCGGTCGCTCATAATTTACTGTTTTTTACGACTACCAAACCCTACCTTAACTTTTCCAAGCGTAAGCGGGCTGGTACGTAGCGTCCTGATGCTAATGTAGTTACAAAATAGTTACGACCGACCACATATACAATGCATAATATCTGCCGTGCGCATGTGCAGAACATACAAACAATATAAGTTACGCAAGCAGCTTGCGTATCTTCGCTGTCCTACTTAGTTCTGGATATGGACCCTGGTACCTACTTTGTGCTCAAAATATCACATCAATATTATGAAATGGCTGCATGCAATCTTTATTTGAAGATTCTGAACAGAGCATATATAACACAAGCACAGAGGGCACATTTTGTGGTTGAGGAAACGGGCATTTGCCCTAAGTGCAAGAGGGAAGAGGCAACTCTCTTTCATATTTTTTGGTCTTGCAGGAAAATAGTGAGGTTTTGGGATAATATTATGGATTATATTAAGCGTATCCTTGGAATAACTGTTCTTAAACACCCAGTACGAATGCTCTTTTGTCATTTTGTTGAGTGGTCTTCAGTTTTGTCCACGTTACTTACAGCTGCAACAAAACTGTGGTTGACTGTGTTATTTACCTTAGCACATAAAGCCATTCTGCGTCACTGGGTTTCTCCTTCCCCCCTTCACTTACAGAAGTCTGCAGAGATTTGCATGATATAATATCTTCCATAAGATATAGAGCTGGGGGTATTACAATTTACTACAAAAATGTAAATACTATCTTGTGGGTCTGAATGACTCTTTGCGGAATGATATTCTTAAAGTTTTCGTTTTTACCTCCTGGTACCTATATTAGAACTGTGACACGCCTCTTGCACGGGTGTGGGTCCCCAGAAAGAACGGCCCTATTTCAATAGGGCCGTTTTCTCCCAGTCAGTTTCCAACTCGATGAGGCATTGCAATCGATCCCCGAAGCACCGAATACGGTGCTCTGGAAGGTAAGGCTTTTAACTACCCCAACCCTTCTCCTAATTCTGAGCCTTCCCTTCCATTAAGTATCTATGAGAAAAAGTGCTGTGCTAGATGGAAATTATATAATCACACTAAAGCTAAAACAATAAAAATAATTATGTCTAATTAGATGTAAACAAATTTATTTTAAAAGGAGCACAATCATAAATTTGAAATATAAAATAAGAACAATGGGTGAACCATAGGACCTATTAACTCAATATAGAGAGCTGATATAAAATAGTATGTATTAAAAAATGAAAGTTCTAGTGAAAAATACAGATAAATCTAATTGTTACTGAAAACTCCAGGTAGATCTTTAAGAATGTTTATGCTTCCTAAAGGTATGGAGAAATGAAATATCAGATGAAAAAAAACGGTATTAAGATGTAATAATGGATCAATCTGCACTTCAATGTACCGTGGTGGTAGTGGCCAAGAGCAAAAAAGAAATCAGTCCCTCCTTGCCAGGGCCGTTTCTAGGGGCGGGCGAGCCCTTAGATAACAAAAAGGGGGGTGCATTCCGCAGCCTTCCCCCGTGCAGTGGTCACATAGACCGCGGCTCTCACAGGCGCCGGCCGCATATGTTATGTGATGCATTCAGCGCCTGTGAGAGCCGCGGTCTATGTCAGTGCTCCGGCAAGTTCCTAACCCTCCCCCCGACTCTGCTCGCTATTAATAAAGAAAAATCAAGCAAAAAAAAAACCTTATCTTCTGGTGGCGGCGGCACCCAGCTTACTCTCTCCCTCACGTCTCCTTTTTCGACTGCGTGCCGGCCGGGTGTGACATCATCACGCCGTCATTCGTAGTGACTGAGAGGAGCTCAGGAGCCAAAGAAGAGCAAATATAAGGTAAGTAAAGGAGCAGAGGGGACAGTGTGTGTGTATGAGGAAGGGGAAGTGTGAGTGTATAATGAGGGGGCACAGTGTGAGTGTATAATGAGGGGGCACAGTGTGTGTGTATAATGAGTGGGCAAAATGTGTGTATAATGCTAGGTCTAGAAATGGCACTGCTCCTTGCATGCAAGTGTATCAAGCAGAAATCAAGCAGGAGCAGAGTGAATAACTGTGGAATAAACTATTACCGGCTGGCGGGCGTGCTTCTGCGACGGCCAGCTGATCCTTTGCAGACTGAGTTCTCAGCAGACAGCCTCGGGTATCCTTCGTTGCCCCGGCATGCTGGAGGTGTTTGCGGTTAGGGAGATCAAAATAGAATGAGTGTGAGGCAGAGTTCATCCAAATTGCTTGAATAATAATAAATATTGAATTCTTAGCTGGTGGTAAGGTACAGAAATATGATCACAATATAACAGCAAGGTCCAATAAATTCAAATTGTGATTAAAATATAGAATTTCTAACGCGTTTCATGGCGCATGGCCACTTCATCAAAGGATTTTTTGGAGCAGTCACAGGTGAAGTATAAGTAGTGTTGCCCGTAGGGATGTCCAGCTGATCGTTGATTAATCAGTGGCCCGTTGCTAAAGGATATTTTTTTACTTTTTCTCAAAAAGCATTTTTATATAGATCTTCAAAAATTAAAAAATCTAATAGGCTTAAATTAGTGAAATTAAAAATAACATATAATAAGTAGTATAACAAACAATAACATAAAAAGTATATGATAAATAATAACATATAAGGATATATTTATACAATAATATAAAGTGAATATGGATGCAAGTGAATGCAGAGAAGTACTTCGTGGACAGGATATTATCATGAGTCACAGGGAAAAAAATATATGATCCCCATAATGTTGAAAAAACATAACAATATAAAGTGTAACCTCATATGCATCATATCAAAATGAGATATGTTAATATTGATGCATAATATGTATACATAATAAAACATAAAAACTGGAATTACCAAAAATAAGAATATATACAAATAATACGAGAAAAGAGAAAATAATCTAAAAATAGTATATATGTATGACATACAATTTAGAATATTAAATAATAGCTTATAACAAAAAATAAAATGTTTAAAATACAAACTGGGTAATTGCAATATTAAGGCAAATGAGTATGCATACATATATATATATATATATATATATATATATATATATATATACAAACATACACACATACACACATAAATAAAGACAAACATAAATACAGACCTTGATTGTGGGAAGAATTCTACATGAATAACATATTTAGGAGTAAAGTACACAAGGAATCAATCTGAACTATTATAAGAGAAAATTCATATCACACCTATCCAAGGCGGTACCTGGTTTCTACAACACTATAAAAATTCTTTCCATTTTAATTTCTATTGGTGAAGATGTGAACAAAGAGATGTTATTCAGACACAGAGCGTGGCAGTACTGCGCCTCCTAGAAATTTCATTAAGAGCCCTTCTGTCACCTCTGCTAGGAGGGATGACCACTCGGTTATTTTGAGAGTGCGGGTGCAAGGAGAGGTAGCTTCCTTGAGATTCTTTTGTGTCCCCCATGGCGATTAAACTTCCTTTACTCATGCCATTGCACTGTTGTAGCTGTCTATTTTCCCCAGTTCAGTATCATATATATATATATATATATATATATATATAAAATTACATACATACCAAAATAGATAGTTAAACATGGGTATGCAGTATACATTTTTAATGTGGTAGGTAACAAAAGGTTTTTGAATAGATTGTATAGAATCAAGTATAAAGCAGTCAAATGTGCATATATCAAAAGAATACTATATCATAGAAGTATATATATTAACATGAAGTATATTAATCAATTTTGGAGAGAAGAAATAGGAAGTCACATATAGTATCACATTAGAAATAATTTTACATATAGAGAATTATTGTTTATAAATTCCATGGGGATTGTCAGCACCCTGCTTACATAACGAGACAGGCCACATGGCTCAACTAGCTTCACGTAGACTGGGAGCCCCAAAATTTCTGGAAGGAAGATAAAATGTATAAATAAAAAAATGAGATCCTCATGTTAGATATATAACCATAAAGTAATTAGTTAGTTTAGATAACCCCCTCAAAAGAGATTGTAAAGAGGAAAGAGAATGGACAAGGAAGAAACATACAAGACAGAAGTATGTGTACACATGCTCGCCATGCGAATGTGGTCAGAACTAGGGTCTAGAAGATGGAAATAATTAGATGACACCATTTAGTTCCATACCTTCATTTAGGCCCCCTGGAGTTAGAGTGCCCAATCTGAAGATCCAGAAAATTTCTTTGCATAATTTTTGGAATCTACTACCACCTCGATCTGAAGGTGGAATGTGTTCCAATCCAATCAGTCTCAAAGATGCTGAATTACTCTGGTAGCATTTTTCAATTATTTATAGTTTTGGTCTTGTTGACCACATATGTTATAAATTTGTGGTTGAACGGTGACAAGTGGATGTGAAAGAAAGACTATAGGTATTATTATTAAGGTGATTCACAAAGGATTGTGCTGAGTGATGGTCACCATCCCAAATAATAAATAAGTCATCAATGTACCAACCATAGAAGACCAGGGATGTGCCGAACTCGCTACCCCAGACCAGCTCCTGCTCGAGCTGTTCCACACAGAGGTTCACAGAGGTAGCTCGGCCCGGTCCCCATTTATTTGTAAATAAAAAGTACCCTGAAAAAGAAAATAGTTGTGAGATAAAATAAAAGTCCTGGTGTTGGCCTGTCAAGTTCATATCTTGCTCAAGGGCTCTGCGAATACATTCAATCCCTTTTTCATGGGGGATATTTGTGTATAATGCTTGTATATCGAGTGTGAGGAAGGCATAATTCTCCCATCACTCTATATCTTGAAGTTGTAACAATAAATGAGTCGAGTCCCGAACATACAGAGGGCCAACACCAGGGGTTGTAAAAAAAGGTCAACATATGATGATAAATTAGTAGTGAGAGATTCTATACCAGAAATAATAAGTCTGCCCAGGGGTGAAGTGAGGGATTTGTGTATTTTGGGCAAATAATAAAAAATGGGAGTAACAGGAAAAGGAATCAAAAGATCATCTTTTAGAATCACACTATCCTCCAGTGCTTTGTCCAATAGATATTTGCATTCAAGGGCAAAGAGTTAAGTGGGGTCACTCTTCAAAAAAAACTGTTTAGCTTGGAGTTGGCGTACATCTTCCTGGATATATGTGCCTCTATTTAAAATAACGATCCCCCCACCCTTATCATGTTTATTATAAAACATCTCTAAGCACAGGATTTTCATGTATCTGGGAAAGAATTCCGATTTTCTCTTAAAACAGTTTCTGCCCCAATATCACCATCCAAAATATGGTTAGATGTATCCTCATTTTCATTTTGAAGAGATTTTAAAATGGATAAGATTTCTGTATCCTGTGAGTCAAAGGGCCTGATCCAGACCTATGCCTGCGAGCGATCGTACACCGGTCGGGAGCGTAAAACCGGGAGAAAAAACGCACTGCGCATGTGCAGTATGACAACTTCCAGTCGTCCGAAGGACATGAGCGTACAGCGAGCGTATTTTGAGCGTATTTTTCGCACAAGGGGCGTGCGTTTTGTACGACGATAGTCCGGACGCTCGAGTTACTACACAGAGGCGGGGATAGCCATTTAAATTGTACAGTATGGGCGTGCTAAGTCCCGTACGACCAGCGTATTGATCCGAAAATTTGTACGGACGCTGGAAAAAGTTAGAGTAGGGTTCAGCCGCCGTAAGTAGGTACAATCAATGGGAGTGTCATGGGCATGAAAGTTTATACGCCCAGGCGATCATACGCTACGCTCGCGGGCATAGGTCTGGATCAGGCCCAAAGACTGTATGTCCTTCCTCCTCTATGGATTGTTTTTTATTTAAATTAAAGTATTTCTGTCTATATAGAGAACGTATAAATCGGTTGAGTTCAATAAACATGCTAAAAGAGTTAGGTTCAGCTGTTGGCGAATATTTTCCATTACCCTAACCCTAATTCTCCCTTTCCCACAACCTGACCCTAACCCTCCCTTCTCCCTAGCTTGACCCTAATACTCCCTTCTCTATAGCCTAACCCTAAGACTCCCCCTCCCCGCAGCCTGACCCTAACTCTAACTCTCCTTTCCTAAGAGAAAAACAAAAATAATAAAAAGAGCGCTAGGAGATTGTGAAATGTAACAAATTTATTAGATATACATAGATTCCTAAAAACCACTCATCATATAAAATGATTCGGCAGGATAAAAATAAAAAAAACAACAAAACAGTAAAAATAATATAAATACATATAATGGCCACAGTAGATATTCAATATTAAGCTCAGTATTGATCAAAAGCACCTAAGTATAAATATATCAATAGGCAATATGCGTCATAAAAGGTCCTATATACTGCAAAACGTGCATAGATGGATAAGGGGAGAGAATGGTAGTTCAGATGTTATTTAGATCCCAATGTTTGTAAGGCACTAGGCTTGTTAAAGCAACATGCTGAGTAATTGAGGTCAGCAAAAGGTTGCTAGTAGGCACCATATAACAGTCCAGATAGAAATAGGTATGTACGATATAAAAATAGTCAATGGGCCTGATCCAGAGCAACGACCGCAAGCGAGCGTACGACGAGCGTATGCGAAAATTCGGGGAAAAATTCGCAACGCGCATGCCCAGTATGACAGCTTCCGGTCGCCCGGGCGTCATGAGCGAATAGCGGGCGTATTGTGAGCGTATTTTTCGCTCGCGGGGCGTTCGTTCTTTACGATGGTCGGCTGGGCGCCCGTTTTACTACAGGGAGGCGGGGATAGCCATTTAAATTGTACAGTATGGGCGTGCTAAGCCCGTACGCTCAGCGTATTTTGTGCGAATTTTCGTACGGCCGACGGTCGTACCCAGTGTAGGGTATAGGCGTCGTATGCAGGTACTTTACTATGGGAGTGTTAGGGGCGTGTATGGTTTTTCGCACGGTCGAACATACGCATTCGCCCGTCGTGCGAATTTTCGTAGCGCTGGATCAGGCCCAATCACACTATAGTGGATAATGCGGGGTGAAGGTATACTGGCTATGCCAGGGAATAGTTACCCCCTCCGTCTCTGTGCCGATCTGATAAGTCCCAGTGATGTGTTGATATCCAGTGAAGTCAGCGTCTAGAGGCTATGTGCTTGGAAGCCGTGCCGCTTCAGTCGCTATAATGTGCTTGTAAATCAGCGATATGTTGACAGGCAAAAAGTACAGCGTATGGACGCTGTATAGCTGGAAGCCGTGCCTCTGTTACAACAGCTTGGCGTATGGTGTCTCTCCTGGTATGATATTCTTGACGGTGATATGCTGCGTGCCAGCGCGGCTGTAATCACCGTAACGATGGTGCTAATGCCAATAAAACAAAGGATGTGTGTGCCAATAATAGGTGAATGAGAGCGGAGCTGTGGCAGGTAGCTCTTACGCGTTTCTCCTTCAAAAGGTTTCGTCAGAGAGCAAGTGGCAGGTACACCTATCCTGGCTTCTTAAATGTTCATTCCACAGGTGCTGCATAATTGTCTCATTATCCTCCGTTACTATTGTATATTTTGTAAAAAAACAAAAAAGGGGGGGTATGGGTTTGTGGTAATCTTACATTTATATTCATATTACAATTATTACAAGGATTGTTTTCAAGAAAATCATACATAAGTAAAAAATGTAACATTTTCAGCAATAAATATTTTGATCATTTCAGCAGTGTCCTGAGTTGATTTTTAACTCCTCATGAGCCAAGGAAAACCATTGCTTTCCCTTTGTTCAAGGTTTCTTCTTCTACCTAAACAATAATGCATTTCTTATATTGGTACATAGCTATTCATAGTTATTCCCATAGTTATTCATATATAAGAACATGTATATAAATATAGATATATTCACACATACATACATATTACTTTGACAAGTGCATAGTTAGACTGTAATATACATTTATAATAATGTTACTATAGTGAGCCATGTACACAATTTCAAATCTATTATTATTAGGAAAGGGATCTAGGAGTCATTATTTCCAGTAACTTGAAGGTAGCCAATCAATGTAACAAAGCAATGAGAAAGGCAAGTCAGATGCTTGGTTGCATAGGGAGAGGAATTAGTAGCAGAAAGAGAGAAGTAGTGATGCCCCTTTATAAATCATTGGTACACCCTCACCTAGAATACTGTGTTCAGTTCTGGAGGCCATATCTCCAGAAAGACATAAATACATTAGAGACCGTGCAAAGAAGAGCAACTAAAATGGCCCATGGCCTTTGTAACAAATCATACAAAGAAAGGCTAGAGGAACTAAACATGTATAGCTTGGAGCAGAGAAGGGAGAGGGGGGACATGATAGCAGCTTTCAAATACATCAAGGCTTGTGACCAGCTAGAGGAGGGTACCATTATTCAAAAGAAAAGGTGTAATAGAACACAAGGGCATGAATACAAACTGGAGGGTGGTAGATTCAAAGGAAATGTGCGGAAAAATT
>WWET01006324.1:25642-46816 GCA_011038615.1 Limnodynastes dumerilii
TGTCGGTATTTTTTAGGGGCCGGTAATTTTTTTCGCCGGTATATTTTTGGTGTCGGGATTTTTATCGTCGGTATTGTTTTGGTGTCGGGATTTTCATCGCCGGTATTTTTGTGGTGTCGGTATTTTCACCGCCGGTACCCTCGTGGAGGTATTTTTATCGTCGGTATTTTTACCGTCGGAAATATGATTACAACCCGATTCTAGGTGTGACATTTGCATTTGGAATCTGTTGCTGTTGACTCTCAATATGAGATCCAAAGAGCTGTCACTATCAGTGAAGCAAGCCATCATTAGGCTAAAAAATCAAAACAAACCCATCAGAGAGATATCAGAAACATTAAGTGTGGCCAAATCAACTGTTTTGAACATTCTTAAAAAGAAAGAGCGCACCAGAAAGCTCGGCAACACCAAAAAACCCAGAAGACCACGGAAAACAACTGTGATGGATGACAGCAGAATTTTTTCCATGGTGAAAAACCCCTTCACAACAGTTGGCCAAATCAAGAACACTCTCCAGGAGGTAGGTGTATATGTGTCATAGTCAACAATCAAGAGAAGACTTCACAAGAGTGAATATAGAGGGTTCACCACTAGATGTAAACCATTGGTGAGCCACAAAAACAGGAAGACCAGATTAGAGTTTGCTAAACAACATCTAATAAAGCCATTACAGTTCTGGAACAACATCTTATGGACAGATGAGACAAAGATCCACTTTTACCAGAGTGATGGGAAGAGAAGAGTATGGAGAAGGAAAGGAACTGCTCATGATCCAAAACATACCACTTCATCAGTGAAGCATGGTGGTGATATTGTCATAGGTTTGTATGGCTGCCAGTGGAACTGGTTCCCTTGTATTTATTGATGATGTGACTGCTGACAAAAGCAGCAGGATGAATTCTGAAGTGTTTCGGGCAATATTATCTGCTCATATTCAGTCAAATGCTTCTGAACTCATTGGACGGCGCTTCACAGTGCAGATGGACAATGACCTGAAGCATACTGCAAATGCAACCAAATATTTTTTTAAGGCTTAAAAGTGGAATGTTATGCAATGGCCAAGTCAATTACCGGACCTGAATCCGATTGAGCATGCATTTCACTTGATGAAGACCAAACTGAAGGGAAAATGCCACAAGAACAAGCAGGAACTGAAGACATTTGCAGTAGAGGCCTGGCAGAGCATCACCAGGGATGAAACCCAGAGTCTGGTGATGTCTATGCGTTCCAGACTTCAGGCTGTAATTGACTGCAAAGGATTTTGCAACAAAGTATTAAGAGGTGAAAGTTTAATTTAGGATTGTTTAGTTTGTCCCATTACTTTTGGTCCCTTAAAAGTGGGAGGCACATATAGAAACCGTTGTAATTCCTATACCATTCACTTGATTTGGATGTAAATACCCTCAAATTAAAGCTGAAAGTCTGCAGTTAAAGCACATCTTGTTTGTTTCATTTAAAATCCATTGTGGTGGTGTATAGAGCCCAAAATATGAGAATTGTGTTGATGTCCCAATATTTATGCACCTGACTGTATGTTTTTGTTCTTTGATCTATTTGTTTTATTACCAGAACAAGTTAGCATAATAAATTTTGTACATTTATATATAACTTATTACATAGCCTAATCAACTGCTCGTCACCTTACACAACTTCTTATCACATAACACGTGACACATGATCTGCAATTTTCTCCATTAGAGGGTTAAAAAGTCCTAGAAGGCAAAGGAGATCCTCTGGTTTCAATTTCTCTGCTACTAATGCCACAGCAAATTTGACTTCCCTTTCTTCTTACTTGACATGTATTGCATGACTCACAAGTAGTCTTGATACAAAGTCAGATAGGAATGTAGTAATATGATTCACAAATACTTAATGGTCCACAACAAATCTAAAATTTTAATAAGCAGTACAAATGTCATAGTCTCACACAAATGACAATTAAAAATAAATAAATTATTTCATATCATGTAAGTATGTATATATGCCCCCAAGTTTCAGGTTCTTAAGCGACTTACGAATGCCATAGGGCTACCTTATCTTTAGGTTGTGTGCGTAGGGTAATTAAAAACGTTACTGCATAACCGCGCCCAGATTTGCTTATCTAAATGCCTCCCTCCACCCAATATTCACATCTTCGTACTTAATTTTTCCCAGCATGCCCCCCTTAAGTCTGAATCAGGGCCTAAGTTCGTAGTGGTGATTCACAGCAGTCCCATCCCGTTCCTATGTTAACTGTAGATTGCGTATATAAGTTACTAAGTATGTGCACTATATCCCTTCCTAAATAAACGCACCTGCAGATTCTGAAGTGTGAATCAGGTCCATTGTGGCGAGCTGGCTTCTTGTTCTGGGCCTCTAGCACATGGACAGTGCCATTTACGGAAACTCTAATGAATCTGCACACTGTAGATATTTAAATAATGACTTGGTGCTAAGTTGAGGCTGTATTCCAGGGGATTTCTTTTTGCTACAGCTACTTTGAGTTTTTGAAATTTAGTGATGTTACTAGGATCAGTTGCAGAGTTTTCAAGATTATCTAGGATGGAGGAGAAGTCTTAAGATCTATATGCCCTGTATAATATTTTCCTTTTTTTCCTATGCAGAGTTTAGTAAGTTTATTTACAGGTTTGAAACTGGGAAGGAGACAATTGACATTTCTCTGAATGAAAAGCAGAAAAAAAGTGTGTGCATTTTCTGACCTGTTTATTACCAGAGTATTTCACAGTCAAAACATTCCCAGAATGTGCATTTAAAGAGCAACAACATCCTTTTTCACAAATGACTGAATTTGTACAGTTGAAGTCTGATTCCAGAGATGGTAGCTGTTACTAAAGATTATTTTAAAAAGATGTCTCTTAAGAGGCCCGGGATTATTTTGTCAGCCATATCTAATAATTCAGATTCTGAAGGGGGCATTTATATTGAGGGGATTCACCTTTGACAAATAATGAGTCAGTCCAGACCTTGTGAACAATTTACTAAAATTGATAGATAAAACCCTTAGGGCCAGAAATACAAAGCTGTGGGTTTGGAAAAATGGAGATGTTGCCCAATAGCAACCAATCAGATTATAGCTGACGTTCTTTAGTATGTGATAGGAAAGTGAGCGCTAGAATCTGATTCGTTACTATGGGGAACATCTCCAGTTTTACAAACCCGCAGCTTAGTAAATCTGATCCCTAATGTGCAGAAAGCTTGGGAAGAGTCCCAGCTAAAGGCTTTGGGCCGTATTTAGAGATCCGTCTTGCGATCGGGCCGCAAATATACGCACCTACAGAGCAAGACTGAGCAAGTTATACCCACCAAAACCCAGTCACTCCCCTTGCTTTCTCTGCGCGGACGTAGACTTAGACCTGCATTGACTTGCCCTAACTAGCCGCACTCACTTCTGACCTTATGTGTCTTCGGTGCGTATATTTGCGGCCCTATATCTGTAATCCTCTACGTTGACGGCGTATAAATGTTACTACGCATGCGCAGTTGATCCGATCCTAAAAATACGCACGGAACTTTCGTCAAAAACGGATCTCTGAATACGGCCCTTTATTTTTAAATGAACTAAAGAATAGAAGAAGAAAGTTTCCTGTGTCCCAATTGATATAAATAAATAATCTCTTGAAGAATGGAAACATCTAGACAAGAAGATATTATTCTTAACAAAATAGCACATATGTATGCTTTCTCAAGGACACATGGAAGGAGCCACCAAAATATGAAAGAGCCACCAAAAGTGGAAACTGAAAATTCATAAAGAAACTAAATTATCTTTACAGGATGGTAGTACATTCAAAGATGGGATGGAGAAAAAAATTGCATAATACATTACTGTATTGCAGGTGCGGCATTAAGTGTACACATCGGTAACTTCCAAGGTGTTGTAAGTGGGGTAATGAGTTGGAAAGAAACATTTTTGAGGAATTCAAATGAATCGAGCTGCTGAGGACCGTACATGACATCTAGACTATAGAATTTTTCTGTGAAGCTATTATGAACTACATAAACTTTTTAGCCTGATCAATGACTATGGTGGCAGAATCAAGAAGAGTACTGTGGCTTTAAGCCATGGTCAGCAAGTGTTCAGTCAAAAAACTAACTAGTAGCTTTGCCTTTTCAGGAGAAGCTAAAATGTTTTTGTTAGGCGGATATGCAGATATGATATGAGAGATTATATAATCGTGGTAGGAGACCTACATGAGGAAGTACGAGAAAGACACTTCAAAGTTTAATTTTCATTAACAAACATGGAAGAGAAAGAAGACCTTGTCATCACTTTTCTCAATGATGCCAGAAGGAAAGACTTGATTTCAGAGCTTACAGTGGGAAAAAAAGTTTTACACAATTTTTGAGCCAATGGAAAACCCATCTGTCTAATGCATCTATAGTTCCAAATACAGTGGAAGGAAATTTAAGCCACCACTTAATATGCAAAGTATCATGGCGGGAAAAAGGGAAAGGATGGTATATTAGGACTTTTATTGTACACAAGAATTCAGGTGGTTTCCCTACCTAATAGAGTTAAATCAGTATTCAGTAGAAAGATCCTTCAAAATTGAGTTGATCAGATCAATTCTCATAGGCTTGAAAGAGGGTATATTCTATCTCAATAGATCTCAAAGACACATATATCCGTTTGCTTGCATAACTAGAGATATGAGGTTCAAGATCTTATCATTTAACCTAGCAAAGTCAACCTACACATTCACACAGGTTCTAATAGCATTAATCGTTAAACTTCAGAAGAAAAGTAATAGACAATATTCTGATACAGGCATATAGATCAGAAGATCACACGAGTATTGTTAATGCTTAAAGAAGCATTAGTAAAGTGTCAAAACTCGTGCTCTCTCAATTGATATAATATATGTCCCAAAAGAGGCAGCAGAAGCTATTGCAAGAGTTAAGATTAATAAGACAAAAGCCATAGCTGGTCAGATAGTTGTATGAAAGTTTTAGGTCTCATGTCAGCTTCCATAGAAGCAGTATTATGGGCCAAGCTGCATATGAGGGCCTTGCAGGCATGCTCTCAGTCAATGAGACAGAGATGCTGTTCAGATAAATCAAATAATTATTTTGTCCCCAGAGGCAAGAAAGGGTATAGTATAGAAACATAGAAAGTGACGACAAATAAGAGCCACATGGCCCATCCATAGAAACATAGAAAGTGATGGCAGATAAGAGCCACGTGGCCCATCCAGTCTACCCAGTTGTTTATTTAAAACTATACTGACCCTAGTCCCTATTTACCCTTAATTTAGTTTGAGATTTAAGATATCCTTATATTTATCCCAAGCATGTTTAAACTGTTCTACTGTTTTAGCCTCAACCACCTCAGATGGGAGGCTATTCCACTTATCTACCACCCTTTCAGTGAAATATTTTTCCACACATTTCCTCTGAATCTATCCCCTCCAGTTAATAATCATGCCCTCATGTTCCTTTGAAAAATGCCACCTGGTCACAACCCTTAATATATTTGAAAGCTGCTATCATATCCCCCCTCTCCCTTCTCTGCTCCAAGCTATACATGTTTAGTTCCTCTAGCCTTTCTTAGTATGTTTTGTGAAACATGCCATGGACCATTTTAGTTGCTCTTCTTTGCACAGTCTCTAATGTATTTATGTCTTTCTGGAGATATGGCCTCCAGAACTGAACACGGTATTCTAGGTGAGGTCGTACCAACGATCTATAAAGGGGCATCACTACTTCTCTATTTCTGCTACTAATTCCTCTCCCTATACAACCAAGCATCTGACTTGCCTTTCTCATTGCTTTGTTACATTGATTGGCTACCTTTAAGTCACCTGTAATAATGACTCATAGATCCCTTTCCTCCTCAGTAGTTTCTAATGTAGTGCCATTAATTATATATTGGGTTTTTGTGCCCCAAGTGAATAATTTTGCATTTTTTAGCAATAAACTGCAGTTGCCACGCTCTTGACCATTCCTCCAGTCTACCCAGATTATCCCTCATTTTGTGTACCCCTCCTGGCGTGTCTACCCTGTTACACATGGTTGCCGACTTTTGGCAGCTTCTCTCTGGGAGATCCCGGAGAGAAGCTTGCGATGCTTGCAGGGGGCGGGGCTCAATGACGCGATTTATGCAAATTGCGCCATTAGGCTCCGCCCCCTGGCTCATACTGGCCCGTTTTGACTTGAAATAGGGGTCGGACGGGGCTTGATGCCGCATCAAGTCCCTTCCTGTCCTGTCCCTAGTATACTAGTGTTGCTAGGCAGGAGGGCAGGACTTGAGGCCGTGGTTTCAGTGAAACCACGGGCCTCAAGTCACTTGCGGGAGCTTTGCTGGCTCTCCTGGGATACCGGGAGTACTGCCCGAATTTCGGGAGTCTCCCGGACATTCCGGGAGAGTCGGCAACCCTGCTGTTACATATCTTTGTGTCATCTGCAAAAATGCATATTTTCCCCTCGATACCACAGGCAATATGGTTGTTAAGTTGCAAACAGCTAAAGCAGGGGAAACTGTACAAATAGGGAATCATGTAATTCTAACTACTGATGCAAACACCCAAGGATTGGGGGTGGTTTGCAAAAACAGCATTACCCAAGGAACAAGGGGTTTAGAAACCAGAAAGGCTTATTTTAATATTTGAGAGTTAAGAGAAGTTAAAAGGCTTGTATCGATTTTAACATCTCCTGTTAGGCAGATTCCTGATAATTCATTCAGACAACAAAACAGTTGTGGCCTATATAAATCAACAAGGCAGCACAAGGAGCAAGAAAGCCATGAGTGAAGTAAGACCCCTATTAATATGGGATATGAAAAATCTAGAAAGCATATCAGCAGTGCTTATAGCCAGGTTTACAAATAACATGGAAGTTTTTCTAAGCAGAAGAACTCTCCATCCAGGGGAATGGGAGTTTAACTATTAGAACTTCCAGCAAATAACAAAAAGATGGTAAATGTCAAAATTGGATCAAATGGCGACCCAAAAGAACAAAACTTAAACAATTTTTTCCAGTAACTAGAGATTCATGCCTTAGATGCCCTATCAACAATGTGGAATGCCCGATTAGCATATGTGTTCCTGTCAACACACATAATTCCAAAAATATGAAACAAAATAGCTGAACGGGGTCATAAAAACAACAGTCCATCGCAGGGGCAGCCATTAAACCAGCAGCAGCTACAACGGTAACTGCCAGGGTTTTGCGTGGATGGTGCTACAACTTTAAGAATAATGTCCTGGATAGTGTGAAGCGTTCTGAATTGCTATTAATTCAAGATATGCAATTTCCAAATGCAGCAGTTATGAGAAGAGTGTGTGGTTGAAACCATGGGCAGGCGCAATTGAAGACTTAGGATAGAAATTGCGTACTTGGCTAAAAATACACATCGCAATTTTACGCAAGTGCGATTCAAGGATAGCAACAGCTGCGTTTGGGGACTTATTTTTAGTAGAGATTCAGCCAAACGTTTAGCAATGCAGATATTGATGTTTGACTTTACTAAATTTATTAACTACCAAGCCTTTTTATTTTTGAAATCTTTATTTATAATTTTAACAAGATTTCCAGGCAAAAAAAAAAAACAGGGTATTTAAGTTACATCACATTTCAGCAATGTTAATACATCAAATAGGTGAGCAACCAATCACAGGGTACATGTTATGCATCTAGAAATATTTAGGTTTATTTATGCAAGGAATAACTTCTAATAAGTTGAAAAGACAAACAAGACAGACAAGGGTAGGAAAAGAGGGGAGAAAGTGGGGTAGGGAGAAATGAATTACACCTATAGAGCAAGTCTAACGAAATTTGTGAGCAGGACCTGACGTGAAGTGACCCCTTGGCAACCTATTATGTCCACCTACACTAGTACCTATACCGGCATAACGGGACTTATTACCTCATAATAGTTAGGTACTCTGGTGTCAGTCGGAAGTCCAGCCAACGGAACCAGACTGCTACGTATGTTTGATATCTCGTGTGGGCAGGCAACAAGAGATCATCCATAGATTTGTACCAGTCAATCCTGGTAAACAAGTCTCTCATGGTTGGCGGAGAAGGGGACCTCCAGCGCAGGGAGATAACAGCTCATGCTGCGTTAGCTAGATAACCAAAATGCTGGCCCATCAGGGACAACCTCCCCCAGTATTTTCTGAGACGTTTCTCTCACAGTGCACCAGAATCTGGCTATAGCGGTAC
The DNA here is from genome assembly GCA_011038615.1 of Limnodynastes dumerilii. Lineage (NCBI taxonomy): Eukaryota > Metazoa > Chordata > Amphibia > Anura > Limnodynastidae > Limnodynastes > Limnodynastes dumerilii. Next base: position 33,806 of record WWET01006324.1, read on the forward strand.
ACTCCCACCAAATATGTATGAAAGTACCAATTTCAGTTTGACATCTCCAACAGTGGGGTGGATATGTAGGAATCATATGATGGATCACGGAGGGCACTCTATACCATCTTGTGAGGACCTTGTACTGTGTCTCCATTGTCTGTGTTGAAATGGAGCTAGCTCGGATTAGAGAGAAAACTTTTGACCATTTTCGTCTCGTCTAAAGGATGGGGCAGCTCTCTATTCCAAGTTTCAGTGTAGTGGGGCAGAGAGGGGAACAGACTCTCCAGAGCTAATTTGTAGATAATAGATATTAAGTGACGAGGTATTACCGCAGCTAAACAGAGAGCCTCAAAGGGCAAGGGAATGCGCCTTGTATCGGCCGTAAGCCTGGATTTGGTCATAAAGCTGCGTAATCCCAGATACAGCCAAAAATCTCTCTGAGAGAAGGAGAACCTCTGCTGCATCTCCTGGAAGGAGAGGAGGCCTCCCCCTTGCACCAACTGACCAACCATCATACAGTTCAGTCGTGTGAGTCGCGTAATGTTAGTATCGTCCAGTCCTGGAGGGAATTCTTTTGTTGTGGATCAGGGGTGTAAGTGGTGAATAATGCGACGAGAGGTTTCTCCTGTAGTGTAAATGGTTCCAGCAAGTCAGGGTAGGTAAGATTGTGGGGTGTGAAATTCGAGGGGGAGCCGAAAGCCAATGTAGTGTCCTAAGGGGCACTGAGGAAAAATAGTTCTCCAGGGTTACCAACTGTTTAGGTACCCCCGGGCTTGACCACTCTACTACCCTTGTAAGCATTGCAGACCAATAGTACCCCTGAAAGTTAGGAAGATGGAGCCCTCCCCCCTCTTGACGCCGAACCATAAAGTCATGTTTGAAGCGCGGCCGTCTCCCTTGCCAAACAAAGTCCCGTATTATTCATTGTATAAGGACAAAAAAGGAACGGGGCATCACGATCAGGAGGGTTTGAAAGAGAAACAGCGTTCTAGGAAGAATGTTCATCTTAACAATGTTCATTCTCCCTATCCAGGAAAAAATGTTTTGGGACCAGTCTGCGAGGTCTTTCCTTATTTTTAGTCAGTGGGGGGGAAAGTTGGCTAGATAAAGATTGGCAGGGTTTGCTGTGAGGTGCACGCCAAGGTATTTGAGGGTGCCATTTAAATGGAAATGCTTGCTGCAGGCCAGATTGTGCGTTTGCTGGGATGTTGGCGCGGATGCGCAATTGACTTGTCCCAGTTTATTTTTAAATTAGATAGCCGACCGAATATTGGGAGGGAGGTGATGGGGGAGGTGGCAGTGACCAGAAGGTCATCTGCAAATAATGCAAGTTTGTATTCGTTACCCCCCAATCTTGACCCCTGTATGTCGGTCCTATGGCGAAGTGTACACGCTAACGCTTCCATGCATAGCACAAACAAAAGTGGCGAAAGCGGGCAACTCTGGCGTGTACCGTTTGTAATTGGGAAGGAAGGGGATAGGCCCCCATTGATCCTTATGCGCCCCGAAAGGGAGATGGTATAAGGCAGCAATTTTACTGATGCAGGTAGGACTCAATCCCATGTGCTCCAGTACCCCCTTCATAAAAGTCCAATCAACACGATCGAAGGCTTTCTCTGCGTCCGTAGACAGCAGGAGAGTCTGTAAATTAGTACAAGAGATATGATGCAAGAGATTAATAATTTTGGTCGTGTTGTCTCGTGCTTCCCTCCCTGGGACAAATCCCACTTGATCTCCATGGACGACAGTGGGTAATACGTGATTGATACGGTTAGCTATCAACTTCGCAAACAATTTGACGTCCACATTTAATAAAGAGATGGGTCTGTAGCTGGAGCACTGGGAGGGGTCCTTACCCTCTTTGGGTATGACCGTCACATGGGCCGTAAGGGATTGGCAAGAAAAATGGCGTGTAGTGGAGATCTCATTGAATGCAGCCAGAAGAAAGGGGAGCAGTTTTTGTTTGTAAGTTTTATAATAAGAGCTAGTAAAACCGTCTGGGCCAGGGCTTTTACCGTTCGGGGTCTGTTTGATCGAATAGTCAAGTTCCATAGTCGAGAAGGGAGTGTCCAAGGCGTCTCGGATAGAGGAGTCCAGGGTGGGGAAGTCACAGTCAGAGAGATATTTAGCTATTCTATTCTTTTTTTGCCGCTAGTTCCACGTCCGTAAGTGTTGGGGCGAGATTATACAAGTTAGAGTAATAATCGTGAAAAGATGATGCTATTTCACTGTCGAGGGAGACTTGGTTACCTGAAGCATTTTTAATATGAGGGATATAGTTCTTAGCTCTTTGTTTCCTAAGGGCCCTTGCTAGGGAACGTCCTGGCGTGTTTGCCTATTGGTAATAATGGGATTTGCATTTTTGGATGGTGAACTTAGCCTGTGTTCGCAAGAGGGTGTTAAGTTCTAAGCGGAGTGTAGTCAGCCGATAGAGTGTTGAGGTCTCCATTACGTTTATGGGACATTTCTAGCTGTCTGATTTGCAAGAGCAAAGTTTCCTTACGCCCCTCCCGCTGGCGCTTTAGGTAGCTACTAAGCTGGCCTCTGAGAACACATTTATGTGCTTCCCAAAGGGTCACCCGTGAAGTGTCCTGCCTGTCGTTTGTTGCCAAGTAGGAGTCAATGGCTTTACCTAGTTCGTCTTTGGTGTGGGCATCCTGGAGGAGCATGTCATTGAAACGCCAGGTCCACTCCTTATAACACATCCTTTCAATTGCCACAGTGAGAAATACAGGGGCATGATCTGTCCAGGTGATGTTCCCTATGGCATTATCAATAATGTGGTGCAGACACGCGTGTTTAAGAAAAAAATAATCTAGCCGGGAGTATGTATTGTGGACGTGGGAGAAATGAGTGTAGTCACGGTCTGTCTGGTGTGTAAGTCACCAGGTGTCGGTCAGTTGGTGCTCGTGGAGAGATTGCCTTACCCCTCTGGAGTCTCGCAAGATTGTTCCCGGTGCTCCTGAGGAAGAGTCTAATCTTGGATCCAAGGTCCAATTAAAGTCACCCCCAAGTATATTTGGAGCATAAAGGGTAACAAATGTGTATAGCTGGCCAAAGCCTTTTTCTTATTGGGCTATCAATTAATTCTTTGAAGAATTGAAAAGAGAGTACAACTCTAACTGTGCCATGAGCAACAACCAAAAAAGAAAAAAAAAATATAAAAAAAAAAATACATGTGTAAAAAAAAAAAAAAAAAAAAAAAAAATACATGTGTAAAAAAAAAAAAAAAAAGCCAGCTAAAAGAATTTGCTGGGCATGATTGTTTTTAAAATGTTCAACAAAATGATTTTTTTTATAAAAAAAACAACAGAAATTATGCATACTGGTATAATTAAGTCAAATATAAAAAAAAACAAATTAAACATTATTCCTTTATTGAAATTAAACACAAATAACTGAAACAAAAGGCTACATTGACACTGTTGAAAGACTTTTGTTAAATAGCAAAAACCATAGTAAGTAGGTGAGCCCTATGTGTGTTAATTAAACGTACACGTTCATTGATTAAAATTACACAGCAGCTGATGGCTCTGTGCAGTGTGGATGGACACTTATGGTACGACAGGCTTAAGCAATTTACGAGTTGTCGAGGGGTACCTTAACTTTTCCCACGTGTACATTCTTTTACGCAAGGCACTCCTGCTTTTGAACCACTTGTAACTCTGGTGGCACGCTATACTGTACATTAGTATCCCGTGTGCAGTTCATTTGCATTAAGAGTCTTTCCCCTCTAGCCACGCTTGCTGATGTGTGAATCAGTTGGCAAAGTTTTCCATGCGTATAGTTGGGTTCTAGGCACGCGCAGTTTATAAAATCGTAAAAACACGCATGTAGATTCCAAACTAAAGTGTAAATATAGTCCTAAATTACTAACTCTTCCTTTTTAGGGGGATTACGTCTTAGGGAAGAAATGAGACGAAATAATGTCAAATTTATGTTTGAAATAAATGGTAATTATTGATTTACACATTGGACCGTTTTCACACTTAAAAGTTATATTGCGTACTTACTTAAAGATACGCACATGAATAATACCAATTCAGACAAAAGAATAAGCCCAGTTAATCACTCCCCCTGAGTTGGGAGTACAACATAAGGACGTAAGTCTATCTTCCGTATAAATAGGCACGTGCGGACTTTATTCGATGTGAATCGGTCATGCGTAATGGTGCTTAAAATTGCTTATGATGAAAAGATGTGTAACTAAACGCACTGATTAGGCTCTGGAAAAGTAAAAAATAATGTATTTCTAAAAACAGCAAGTACTTTTACTAACATCTGTAATCAAAATTAACCATTAAAAATACAATTAGAAATAAAAATAAACATGACATACTTTACAAAAAATATAAACAGATACTGCATGAAGTTATAAAAACAATGATCCACTATATATAGAGAGTTTTTAAAAACATTTACAAAAGAATCAGTAAATGTAATTGTGTTTATTATAATAATTTTCAAGTTAATAAAAGTTACAAATAAACCTTCTCAAAACATTACACAAATCATGGCAACTTTACATGGTTAATGTGAAATCAGCATAAGAGTTTAATGTTTAATTTATAAATACACATCCATTGATTAAAAACACGCAGCTGGTGTAGCATGAAATAAATAAGGGAAGATGCATGGTCTCACAGCAAACAATATGGTTCTTCAACTTACAAGTGGTAGAGAGCTACCTTATATTTTCCCGTGTGTATGTTAGTTTACTCCTACTTGTGAATCAGTCCTAACTCTGTTGGAATACTCATACTGTACATTAGTAGCCCGTGTGCTGCTCATTTGCATTAACAGTCTTGCCCCTCTAGCCACGCATGCGGCTTCAGTTCTAAGTCTGACATCCGTCTATGTGAATCAGTCGGTCATGGTTTATGTGCGTATATTTGGGTTCTGGGCATTTGTGCAGTTTAACTGATCGTAAAAATACATATGTAAATTCTACACTTAAGTGTGAATACAGTCCATTGTGAGTATTTGTCTCCCCTTTTACCATATCGGGGGAGGAATACCCTTCAGCGTCATCAGAGAAGAATCTTTCTATATATTATACTTCTGCAAAACCTTGTTGGGGATATCTACTTAAGGGTCTCTTAACTACCTACATACTAATTCATTCAACTATAAAAAAGTAAGAAAATGCCACTTTGTGGACTCTTGATCTTTTTTGAACATCAGACTACGATGTTTTAGTTTTCACTTTTTGTTCATGATTTTTACTTTGCTATATTGTTATACGTTTATTGTAGAATCAGTTTACTGTGGACTTATTTTCACCATTATTAGAATATTTATATATATATATATATATATATATATATATATATATATATATAATATATAATAGTAGAAGTAGTATGTCTATAAAATAACAAGACTGTGATTCCACCTAGTAAACAAAGCTGTCAGAACCGGTTAGAACTGCATACGTGGTGACCTTAAATATGTGGCAGAATGGGATCCAGAAGGCACAACAGTTAACCAGCATTATTATAAGGAAGTTTTGAAAAAGCTGAGAGTCAGAAAGAAACAGCCGAAAATGTGGAAAAATGTCATCCCAATATGTCCATAAAGAGATTCAGTCTCTCATTTTGACTATCAGAACTATAAGGACTTTTTAAAACGTTCTGGGGGAAGTGGCCAGCCTGAATGGCAGCGCTTTAAATTAAAAATGTTCTCTGAATATTTGAAACCTCAGGAAGCTTTTATGATCTTGAAAAATAGGTATGTGTATGTAATGTATCCTGTAAATCCACCTTCGTTAAGAATATCCCTCGTCAAATGCCTGTTACAATGGCCACCATCAATTCAATTTTGAATGGCCGAATTTTGATGTACTTGTTCAGATGTCTGAGGTGGTTCAGTAACTTCCTGTAGTTTTGCACACAATAAATAGTTTGGAACTCTCATTACCACCTTCTGCTGTATCATGAGATCTAGACTTGGTTTGAGAGGTGCGCATTCCTCTTGTTCTAACGAAATCAGAGACTGAATATAATAATTTGTTGGACGTTTTGTAAATTCTATCTTGTGTCCTTGTTTTATTATTTTCTTTACCCATTTGTTTGATGTGTAATTCTGCCATTCGGTCATGATATATATAATTTTTGCACTTTTGCGCCTACTGAGTAACTTTACTTTTTCTTTAGATTTTTCACTTATATTATGTGGGATGTATACAGTTACACTGGCAGGCTGCAGTTAAAAGTGTAACTGCGCCATTGCTATTGTCGCTATATACAAACAAGAAAATAATTTGGTCTCAGGAAAGTGTAAGAAACGTGAGAAAAGAAGTGCAAGAGCCAGTAGATATGCAGTAATGTGGGCAAGACTCTGCATGAGATTCTTCATCTCTGTTTTCTAAGACAATGAAGCAAAATTCAAAAAACCTTTCTCAGAGAAAAACTCTCTTAAAGGCGTCAAAATCAGACCTTCTATGGTGGTCAAATGCAGTCAGTAAAGTCATTTTTGGTTCATTAGCCAGTGGTAGTCATGACCAATGCCATTGCCTTAAGTTGGGAAGCCACCTGCAGAGAGAAATTCGCACAATGCACCTGGAAAAAAGAGCTAGCGTTGTCTCATTCAAATGTCAGAGAATGCAGGGTGGTTTTTCAAGCCTGCTTACAATTCTAGAGCAAGCTGGTACATCAGGAGGTGCTGATTTTCTTATCTGAACAATTTTTCACTTTAGAATATTTCAGTGGTATATATAGTAGAGGGCTGCAAAGCGGATTTCTTGAGCAGACATGTATACCTTCCAGGAGAATGGGAGTTGGATGATGCAGTTTTCCAGCAGATCACAGAGAGATGGGTGTCAGGAACTGCGAGGAATGGTGGGACCTGTCCCGGCTTTCCAGGGAATCAACAGACGAGCAGGAGTGAAGTAGAATTAGTGATTTTTTATAAGGATGGTTGCACAAGACAGAATAATTGGTAGTGGAATAGAGTGAGGGTGAATGTCCAGAGAGTAGCAGATTGGTGGCCGGACTATGCCAGACTTGAGTGCAAAGTTCAGGATAGCTGGGGAGCTTGCTAACTGAATAACAGGGTGGCTGGATCAGAACTTAAGTCAGAAGCAAGCTGTACCAGGACTGGAGTGAAGACAGTGCTGGGTTGCGATGGACTGGCATGAAGACAGGACCGGACTGGCGTGAAGACAGGGCCAGGTTGCGCCGGATTGGCGTGCTGGGTTGCGCCGGACTGGCGTGAAGACAGGACCGGACTGGCGTGAAGACACTTCTGGACTGCGAGGACCACAGTAACTGGAACCATAAAAGGACTCAGGACAGTGGAACCCGGGATGGCAGGACCAGGATGATGAGACCAGGACAGCAGGACCAGGGCTTGAGACCAGGACGGCAGGACCAGGGCTTGAGACCAGGACGGCAGGACCAGGCAATAAATCAGGCAGGATTGGATAGCAACGGTAGACTAAACTGTATAGCAACAGAATGCTTGAGCTTGATGCTAGGCATGCTTGACTGGGTAGTAACAGTGACTTGAGCTTGATGCTAGGCAGGCTTGACTGGGTAGCAACAGTAGGCTAAACTGTATAGCAACAGTGACTTGAGCTTGATGCTAGGCAGGCTTGACTGGGTAGCAACAGTGACTTGAGTTTGATGCTAGGCAGGCTTGACTGGGTAGCAACAGTAGGCTAAACTATATAGCAACAGTGACTTGAACCAGATACAAGGCAGACATGACTTGAATGCAATAGGCAGGAAAACTGTACAGCAACAGGGACTTGGACCAGATACAAGTCAGACTTGACTTGAATGCAATAGGCAGGAAAACTGTAGAGCAACAGTGACTTGAACCAGATACAAGGCAGACTTGACTTGAATGCAATAGGCAGACAGTTCAGGGCTACCAGATTGCAGGAGCAGAGATCCAGGCACTGCTGGGACCAGTGGTGCCACGATGCAAGGCAGGCAGGTCAGGATTACCAGATTGCAGGAGCAGAGATCCAGGCACTGCTGGGACCAGTGGTGCCACGAGGCAAGGCAGGCAGGTCAGGATTGCAGGCGCACCGGGATCAGCAGACAGAATCAGGAGTCAATATTAAGACAGCCAGGCATCTAGAATGAACAAGTAGTTCCTAGAAGACCAAGTTGAGTTTAAATAGTCCGCCCAGTACACAGATTGGCTGGAGGAATCATGTGTGCGCAGAGGAGCACCTGAGTGGCTGCTGGGAATCACCTGACAGGAGGCAAGATGGCGACGCCCATGCACCAGAGAGGTAATGATACAGATGTCTAATCCCAGACACAAGCACACATGCTTTAATAGAAACTTACACAGGAACCTGGAGGGCTGAAGAGTGGCACATAGTGGGGAAACTGCTGCCAGACGGCTAGTGGTCAGGTAAGTACAGCACTTGCCGACGTAGACCGTGACAATGAAATGTGCTACAGGTGGATCTAATGGCGACAAGGACCAACAGAAAAGTGAAGACACTTTTCAAGGTACTGAGTTGTACAAGCATTACGAATAGATGCACATTCAAGTCAGTGGAATTTGTAGCTGGCATATGCTTTTCCACCTATTCCACTCATTCCAAAAGTCCTGAGCAAAATAAAGAGCAAAGGAATTACAGTGCCAAGAAGGCAGCATCTTCTGATCGACAGACCTTGGACGTTGCCTGTGAAATAGAACATTTTGCAGGGATCCCTACTCCATCTGATCCCAAAAATGCTGAGATTAACAGCCTGGTTTTTGAGACCAGAACATTAAAAGGCAAAGGTTTTTATCACTTTATGTGAGAATCTTTGTTGTAAGCAAGGAAAAATCTATAACTGATACATTCCACAGGATTTGGAAGCAGTTTATTTATTGGTGTAGGGAGAAAGAGCAAGATGTGAGACATACCAACAATTTTGAACTTCTCACAGGCAGGTCTTGATAAGGTAGAAAGAATATCAGTACTGGGTGCTTCTGTAAGGTTAATATTAAAGTTTTAATAACGGAATTAGAAATATAACCGCTTTAGTTAGTTAAACAACGTATGGTACATGCAAAAACGTATAACCAAAAGAGCTGCGGTGGAGACCTATTATGTACATAGTGTTCGTTTCACCAAAACATATACAAGACAGTTGTCTATTTTCCTGACAGACCCTGTCATTGTATATGTTTTGGTGAAACAAACACTATATACATAATTGGTCTCCACTGCAGCTTTTTTGGTTATACGTTTTATTTGCAAGCACCATATGTTGCATTCTCTGTGCGTATTTTCCTACGTAAAAGGAAAATCCTTACTATTACTAATGGAACCTAAAAGTGGGGGTGGGTGGTGGGGCAGGACGGGTGAGTTCGTTTTGGATACGGCCGCACCTAACTCACTCTTACCTGTGAATATGGTCCTCTGTTCTAACATTGATGTTGATATATTGTAAGGGTGCTTATATATGGTACATCCGGTATATTTTCTTTTTCCTGTCCTGACTCCAGCAAGAAGGGAAATGCCTAGTGCAAGATTTTGCAGTAGAGGAGTCAAAATAATTATATTATCAGTATAATCTAACTTTTCCTGACACAAGCAATCAGAAGTTTCTCTCTTGAGACACACACACACACACACATACATACACACACACCTTATATATAAAATGTATCTGTCCAGTTTCTGCACCCTTGTACCAATTGGGATGAAACCAACATGAGTTGGTCCAGTTGGATCCTGGACAGTTTTTAGGGGGGTCAGGTTCCTTGTCAGACCTCCTGTCTGTGTATGCTAAGAGAACTTTGATAGGTTTTGAAGTCTATTTTGGGCCTTTCACTGGATATATATGGATAACATCACATCCCGATTTAGGTGTGGTTTAATAAGGTCATTTGTGGATGGAGTTTTGTCAGAAAGGGGCATAGTTTATTTTTAATGACGTCAATGTAAAAGTGATTATAAAATTGAACAGAAAGGAAAGCAATAAAACAATAGCCACACTGGAGCTATTTCATGGGTGTGTTGGAAGAGCTGAAATGCTGTTAATTATTTTTAAAATCTTGACAGTAACATCCAACTCATTGATAGGTTAATAACTTTAATAAATTTAAACCTGGGCAACGCCAGGTAATTCTGCTAGTGTGTGTGTGTATATATCGGGTAGGTTTTATACCCTGTTACTATAATGGACCGCTATTTTTTAATATGTATTATTTTCCTGTAGGAGACCTGGCTTTTAGCACGTGAAAGAGAACTCAAGGAAGAGGTGCGAAAGGAAAGGGATAAAGAGATTGAGCTAGTGATTCAGCGTCTGGAGTCTGAGGTGTCATCTGCACGGGAAGAGAGTGAAAGAATTGCTGAAAACAGGTACTTGTTGGTAAAGAGTACTGCCCACCTAAACTAAAGGTATCCTCCTACACGAATTCATAGGAACAGTGGGCCTGATGCAGACTTAAGAATGATTGCAGGGGGGAGTCAAGTTAATTGTATTCTATGCATGCAGGGATATATCTTTGCATTGCTTATTGCACACAGATACTGACCAGAGTCTAACATCAGTAGTAGGGAAATTGATGGCAAAACTGTTAAAGGTACAAATTGTACAGTATCTTAAATCCAGTAACTTACAGGATCCCAAGCAGCATGGATTCAATGGGGGAAGATCATGTCAAACAAATCTTATTGAATTTTTTGACTGGATCAGTAAAGTATTAGATAAAGGGAGAGCTGTAAACATAGCTTATCTAGATTTTAGTAAGGCTTTTGGCAATGTGCCACATCGCAGACTTTTAAATAAGCTGGAAACTTTAGGAATGGACTTAAAGATAGTTGCATGTATACAATCTTGGTTACAGGATAGGCAACAGAGGGTTGTAGTAAATGGTATCTCTTCTGGGGATGGTATGGTTACCAGTGGAGTACCCCAGGGTTCTGTACTTGGACCAGTGCTATTTAATATCTTTATAGGTGATAATGCCTGTGGTATTGAGGGGAAAATATGCCTTTTTGCAGGTGACACCAAGATATGTAACAGGGTAGACATGCCAGGTGGGGTACAGAAAATGAGGGATGATCTAGGTAGACTGGAGGAATGGTCAAGAGTGTGGCAACTGCAGTTTAATGCCTTAATGGCATTACATTAGAATCTACTGAGGAGGAAAGGGATCTAGGAATCATTATTTCCAGTGACTTAAAGGTAGACAAGCAATGTAACAAAGCAATGAGAAAGGCAAGTCAGATGCTTGGTTGCATAGGGAGAGGAATTATTAGCAGAAAGAGGGAAGTAGTTATGCCCCTTTATAGATCATTGGTACGACCTCACCTAGAATACTGTGTTCAGTTCTTGAGGCCATATCTCCAGAAAGACATAAATACATTAGAGACTGTGCAAAGAAAAGCAACTAAAATGGTCCATGGCCTGTGTAACAAATCATACCAAGAAAGGCTAGAGTAACTAAACATGTTTAGCTTGGAGCAGAGAAGGGAGAGTGGGGACATGACAGCAGCTTTCAAATACATCAAGGGTTGTACAAAAAACATATAAATTCTGTAGATTAGCGCAGATGTGTACTTGGAGGAAATAACAAAGTAAGCAATGTATCACTAAGTATCTTTTACAGCGTGACTGCACTGATCTAAACGGTCTCCAGCAAACGATACAGTGTTACCAACAGTGTAAGTACTGTATTGAGGGAATGTCAATGGTAGTCTTACAGTTAGAAGATTTTCTGTATTCCTCGATGGAAATAACCCTGGCTCACGCGTCTCAGTAGCGCTGTGATCCCGGCAGTGTCCGTTAGTCCTCTGGTGGCAAGGTGTCCTCCTGCTGGGTTCTGCCTCACTTCAGCACGGGTTTCTGGATGGCTGGTTCAAATCCTCAGCAGCTGTCACCTCAGGTCAGCGAAAGATGAGGGAGACGTGGCAGGGAGATAAGAGGCAATACAATAGTGTGATATTGTCACACACAGCAAAAGTTTATTGATGAATAGAGTACATTATACTCACAAAAGGATCAACGTTAAAAGCATTTCGCAAATAAACAGTGGTGTCAGTACAGCATTTAGCAGGATAAAAGACAGCACTGCAAGGAAGTCCTCATATGTCAGGCCAACGCGTTTCGGACGATACAGTCGTCCTTTTTCAAGGCTAAAGTACAAGGTGCCGATGCTAATAACTATCTACATTTCAAAAGTAATCATCATCAGACCTTGGTTCAACCACATCCCATATGGCAAACTAGTTAGACTACGTAGATATTGTAGCAAAATAGAAGATTTTCATCTACAGGCCAATAGAATGTTTAATGATATGATATGGATAGAGTAATTGACCTGGAGAGAGATCATTTTCTTGCCCCTAAAAAAAATCAAGGGACCTAAAAATCAGACAATAAAATGTTTGGGAAAGCATAATATTTTATTTATCTCAAAATTTTATAGCAAATCTAGCCAAATTAAACGTATTCTGCCAAATAATATTTATTTTATAAAACAAGATGAAATCCTATGTTCTTTATTGGATCCTAATGTTTTGGGTTTTTTTTAAAGTAGAAACTTAAAGAATATTTTGGCCCCACGTCAACTCAAAATTTCAAAATTTGGGAATAATAAAACTGGTGAGGGGAAGAATGATGGTTTAGATACTACTACTGGATGTTTTAAATGTAATAGTTACATAGTTACATAGTTGATGAGGTTGAAAAAAGACAACAGTCCATCAAGTTCAACCTATTATGGATCTCCTGCGATCCCTATCTTTATATTTGAAGTTAATCCATATAAAGCAACGTCAAAACAGTTGCAATCCTAAGATAAATAAATACATACATTTCTCCCTTGCTCCACTACTGTCCTTTATTTAAATTAGCGGTCCTGGTAACCCTGAATTTCCTTTTCTGCTAAAAAATATATCTAATCCTTTCTTAAACATATCCAGTGAATCTGCCATCACAACCTTTTCTGACAGTGAATTCCACATCCTGACTGCCCTTACTGTGAAGAACCCTTTCCTTTGCTGGTTGTGAAACTTCCTCTAACCTTAGTGGGTGCCCCCGTGTCCTGCATACCGTCCTTGGGGTA
>WWET01006324.1:48389-70710 GCA_011038615.1 Limnodynastes dumerilii
TATATAAAATGTCCCCCCACGGGCTGTAGTTAGGGATAGTCACTGTCCCACAAAGTGAGCTGAGAAAACGTACTTGATAATCCTTTCGGATGGTCACTAGCCCGTACTATATAATGAGAACTGCATAATGTCCCCCCACGGGCTGTAGTTAGGGATAGTCACTGTCCCACAAAGTGAGCTGAGAAAACGTACTTGATAATCCTTTCGGATGGTCACTAGCCCGTACTATATAATGAGAACTGCACTTGGTGCTAGTACAATTTTATACTTTGACCAGAGGAAAAATACTTGGTCCAAGTTATACTTGAGAGAACTTGAAAGAAGGAAGAACAGTTCTTTATTTACCTCGTCGGAGTCTTCAGGAGATGCACTCTCCCAGGTAGCGTTACCTTGCTCCAGAGGAATCTCATTGCCCGCTCGTTACACGTGCTATGCCAGCAGCCACTGTCTCCTTCCGGGTCTCGGGCTTTGGGCGTATACCTTGTGCCGTCTGTAACCCAGGCTCCAGAAGCTTGTTGTCAGGGATGCTGCAGCTGGTTTGTAAGCGCTCCTCTTACTCTGTGTGCACTACAGAGGAGGGCGCTTTGAGGCAGTATACAGGAATAGCTAATTTGAAGAGATCTCTATAAATAAGGCTATTGCGCCAACGCGTTTCGACCGCGGTGGGCTTCGTCAGGGATATTTTGTTCTGCAATACTGGTCTTTGAGCAGTGAACGAGCGGTAATTATAGGCATCATACTGTGATCAGGAGGTTGTGGCTTCCATGAGCGTTAACCAATCCATGCACATCTTAACAGTCAAAATTGCCCCTCTGTTCCAGGGGTTAGTAGAGATACACATGAAGTGGTCCAGAGGTCCTAAAGACCGTGGGAGTGTGTGGGCTCCCTTTGCTACATCGTGCAGATAGCAATAGTGGGTAGTCCATATTAAATAGCCCATAGGGACATACAGAGAAAAAGAGAGACATGAGGACACATAAGCATCAATTAATAAAGTAAAATAAAATAAAAATGAAGGTTATTGTTATAAAAGTTTTGGTAATTTATTCAAATAAAAAGGTGCCAAGGTCTAGGTCCATATTTAGCCCCTTGGGTGTCATGGTCCTTAGGTTATAAACCAGGTGGATTTAGCTACCATTTGTTTGAGCCCTTATATATCTTTTATAGATTATGCATGCAAATAAAATCTAATACTGGTGATTTTATCATCCATGGAAGCGCCAGACTACCTATTCTTCTACTGTATGCCGTTTTATTATTTGGGTTCTATTTGGGAAAACCCTAAGGTGGTTCATAGGCAGCATCCTAAACCAGTGGATTTAACAGCGCCATATATTGGATAACATATATCCTTGTATCTATTTACATAGTTTAGTGTCATCTGCAAAAATGGAAAACTTGCCCTCTAAACCATCACCAAGGTCATTAATAAATATATTAAAAAGGACTGGTCCCAGCACAGAACCTTGAGGTACACCGCTTAAAACTTTTGACCAATTAGAATAATTTCCATTTATCACAACTCTCTGTTCCCTATTCTCCAACCAGTTTTTGATCCAAGTACAAATGTTGCTACCTAGACCCAGTTCCCTTATTTTGTGGACCAATCTATTGTGTGGCACCGTATCAAAGGCTTTTGCAAAATCTAAGTAGACCACATCCACTGCACTACCCTGGTCTAAGTACGAACTAACTTTTTTTGACTTCACTCTTTTCTGTTTGCTTTCTATAGGAATGAACATGAATAAAAATATTTGCTTAACCTGTGGGTTTATTCAAAATAATATAAAACAATTTCAATCTACAGCCAATGGTAGAGTCTTTCCTATTGTGTCCTTCATCAATTGCGAGACTAACTTTATAATATATGGATTGGAGTGCCCATGTGTACTCCAATATGTGGGGTGCACAACAAGGAAACTAAAAGAAAGGTTTAGATAGCAAAAATTTTGATGAATTGAACTTTGCTGTAAAACGCTTTATGAATGGATTTTACAGCAGGGAGTTACGTCACCTAATTAATTATGGAACAGGTGGAATACTCCCTATATATTACGGCAACCTATGTTGGAGTTTATCGTTTTGAAAAGTCTGCTGGTACAGATGAAACGCATCAGAAGTGTGCACTTTGTCGGGCTCTTATGCTATGTTGAATTGAGACCCTTATGGTCGAGCAATTATATCTGAAATATTGAGAGGGACTAAGGAGAGATTACTCACTGATATTTAGACTTGAAGGTGTGGCCACCCACATTGTAGGGACCTGGGATTTTAAGCGCCCTGTCACATGGATTTTACTATCTCCGTCCCGTAGTATTGGGTAACATAACATCATTCACCTCCAGAAGATTGGGATTGTAAACATCCCTATAATCATCTAGACGGTCTGGACTGGGTTCCCTATATAGTTCATCTGAGTGATACGTTGAATACCTCTCCTTATATATGGAAAGGAATATATACAATCTACAATCTGAACTTATATTATCCTAACCATTTTTTGCATCGGTATCTATTTTTCCGATACTTTTATGAGATTATTGTAATTACCTGTAACTCGTTTTTTATTTAGTAGGATCCAATTATCAATAATTACAAAGGCCTTAATTCTAGTGTGCTTATCTTTTATGTGAGATATTTTATACAATAAATTTTTAACGTAGGTTTGCCGGTCATTGCTTGTTTATTTCATCTAAACCAATCAAGGGGTGCTGGCCAAACCATTAACTGAATAATTCATCAGTCACTAATAACTGGGGTGATTCCAGAGGACTGGAAAATAGTAAATGTCATCCATCTGCATAAAAGTGGAAGTAGGGAAGAAGAATCAAACTACCAACCGATGAGTCTAACATCAGTAGTAGGGAAATTGATGGAAACACTGTTAAAGGAACAATTTATACAGTATCTTAAATCCAGTAATTTACAGGATCCCAAGCAGCATGGATGCACTGGGGGAGATCATGTCAAACAAATATTATTACATTTTTTGACTGGGTCAGTAAAGTATTAGATAAAGAAAGGGGGAGCTATAGACATAGCTTATCTAGTTTTAAATAAGGATTTTGACACTGTGCCCATCGCAGACTTTTAAATAAGCTGGAAACTGGTCTTAAACTTAGTTGCATAGACACAATCTTGGTTACAGGATAGACGAGAGGGTTGTAGTAAATGGAATCCCTTCTGGGGAGGGTAATGTAACCAGTGGGGTACTCCAGGGTTCTGTACTTGGACCAGTACTATTTAATCTCTTTATAGGTGATATTGCCTGTGGTATCGAGGGGAAAATATGCCTATTGCAGATGACACAAAGATATGTAACAGGGTAGACACGCCAGGAGGGGTACACAAAATGAAGGATTATATAGAAAAATCAAAATTGGATACTTTAGCACTCTATTAAAGTATCTTGGATATCTAGGAGGACAGATTTAGTACTGTAATGTCACAGTTGCACATGAATTGCTATAAATCAATTGTTACCTAGAATACAATACATAAAAGAGGTGTCTAATAATCAGTAAATAACAAATATTTATTACAGAATTAAGTACATTTAAAAGATATAGATAACTGTAAAATATGGTAAAAAAAAACCTCATATTCCATTCAGTCCACAGATATCAGTCCAATAACACACTGGCCAGTGAAGTAGTTATCCTGATAAAGGAGACTATATAGAGTAATAGCAGAGCACCTGGGATACTCAAATTGTGGTATATGAAGGTATTTTTGAACAACACCACGTTAAACAAGTCACTTTTTCCAATAGAAATAAGCCAAAATAGATGTTAATGGATAGAGTAAGTTGTTAGTAGTGGTTAATCTTCTGAGAAAATATTCAACTATAGGATTAGTAGCAGAGGAGATTTTAGTCGAGCTGTTATTTAGAGCATGGTAGAAATAATTTAGAGCTGTCACGGAAACTTCAGCGGTTGAAAATGATGGTAAGCGTACGGCAAGAGCAGCAGAGTATGTATAAGCCCTGTTAGCAGAGGGGCACAAACTTAACACAGCAGGGAATAAGCCGGAGGCACAATGAAAAACGGGCACCGGCCGGCAAGCACGGTACCCGAACACCGGCGTCGCTACTCTTACCGCTCTTGTTCCTGTCCTGCTGGAGTCCACCACAATGTATCACGTACCATACGAGAGGTGTCTGGATGCCGCAGCTCGTCTTATCCACCTTCTCCCAGGAGACTCGGTCAGCAGCGTAGCTATACCGATGTAATATCTCAGGTCTAAGACCCTTTCTGCACACTTCTCAGTTGAAACAATGAGTATTAGGCTAGGTGGTGTAACCTTCAGAAGAGTCCCCAGTGCAACACGATCAGCATGGAAAGCGTTCTGACGCGTTTCGTTACGTAAGTAACTTCTTCAGAGGAACTGGAGGAATAGTCAAGAGTGGGCAACTGCAGTTTAATGCCAAAAAGTGCAAAATCATGCAATTGGAGCACAAAAACCAAAAAAGGTCAATATATCATTAATGCTACATTAAAAATTACTGAGGAGGAAAGGGATCTAGAAGTCATTATTTCATGTGACTTAAAGGTAGCAAAGCAATGTAACAAAGTAATGAGAAAGGCAAGTCAGATGCTTGGTTGCATAGGGAGAGGAACTAGTAGCAGAAAGAGAGAAGTAGTGATGCCCCTTTATAGATCGTTTGTACGAACTCACCTAGAATACTGTGTTCAGTTCTGGAGGCCATATCTCCAGAAAGACATAAATACATTAGAGGCTGTGCAAAGAAGAGCAACTAAAATGTCACAAAACATGTATAGTTTCGAGCAGAGAAGGGAGAGGGGGAATATGGTTTCCAAAATATCAAGGGTTGTGAACCGCTAGAGAAGGGTGGCATTTTTCGGAGGAAGAGGTGTAATAGAACACGAGGGCATGAATATAAACTGGAGGGTGGTAAAGTCGGAGGATATGTGTAGAAAAATTACTTCACTGAAAGGGTGATAGATAAGTGAAATAGCCTCAACCACCTCAGATGAGAGGCTAATGCATAGAATAGTTTAAACATGCTTGGGATAAATATAAGGAGATCATAAATCCTAAACTAAATTAAGGGTAAATAAGATCTGGGGTCAGTATAGTTTTAAATAAACAACTGGGCAGACTGGATGGGCTATGTGGCTCTTATCTGCCGTCACTTTCTAAGTTTTTATGTTAACCATCTATTTTTATAGATATTAATAGCGCTATACCCTTTCTTGTTTGCAAATCTCCCCTGTAGCTTCTATCTTATAATTTAGCGCTATAGATACACTTTTTTCCTAGGTTATTTAGACTTGGGCTCGGAAACGCCACCTCTCAACTCTACTTTTTGCAGCAGATGAAATATAACATGGTTTAGCCCAGAAGAAACTTTCCTCTCTTAATTTCAAGCTCCTTCTTAAGTCCGAATCAGGCCCAGTGTACTTAAATTGATTAGACACACTTGTACTTGAACAACTTGGGGATTAGATACATGATTATTTTTTTAAACAAAGTACCTGAAGAGGTACCCATAAATCTGTGCAATAAACCCTTTCCAAACACAATTAGCACACATGCTAGTTAGCTTCAATGGCCAATTCTCTCTTATTAAAAAAAAGAAGAAAAATAAAACCTGGTTAGCTTCATAAAGGAATAAATGGTTGAGGGGACTGGAAAGTGTTAGCAAATTTAGCATTTTTATTTTTGTTCCAAGTACTGATTGATATTCCCACGCTATTTCCAAGAATGTGGGCAAGTGCCTTAAAAACACATGCAGAACAGACAAAAACAAAAGGAGGAAAAGGAAGGTCAGTTAAACAATGTGGGCGCACAGTAACATCTAATAATGTGTATTGTGCGAATTGGACTAGGAGAAATGTTATTAACATAAAACTGTGTGCATTGATATCCCCCACATATTACCTTATGCTGCACAAGAAAAGAAAAATAAGAATAAAATATAACTTTTAATAGAGAACAACTAAAAGGCTGGAGTGCAGTCAAAGAAAAATGGACCATATTTACACTTAAGTATGTGTAGAATCTAAGTGCATATTTTATTGATCAGTTAAACTGCGCATGAAAATGGTAAAGTCCAGCAGTCAGTTCCAAATTGCGTTTGTAAGGGAATGGGCTGCTGTATGCAATAAACGTCCCAAAGCGTTAAATGAAACAGTCAAAATTCTAAAGTTGCACACAGCGCTACAATTCTCTTATGTTATGATTGTTCAGTGATGTTTCTGTGCTGTCTGATAGTATTGAGACTACTAAAGGTAACAATATGTCTCTCTGTCAATCAGTTAGGTGTTACAGTGTGTCTCTCAGTTAATCAGTTGAAGGTATGGATCAGAAACTTATCCTTTATGGGTCTTCCGTGTGGATGTGTGGTTCTTAATGGGGGTTGGTGTGTAGAGGTAAAAGAAGAGGGGAGAGAACAGAGAGGGAAAAAAATGTAATACTGTAGTGGTAAATAAAGCTAATGAAAATGTACACTTAAGAGAATCCACTTGAATACTGGCATGTACCTGGTATCTTTGAGCTTGCATCTATTGTAGCTTGTGCCGCAGGCTTCAGTTCAGTGGTCCAGATGTGCCGGTGGGGGGTGGAGGGGTCCCAGGTGGTGCTTGGCGACTGTCACTCCTCCATTGGATCAGCAAAGTGGTTTACCTCGTTGGTCCTTCAGTCAACTGATTAACTGAGAGACACACTGTAACACCTAACTGGTTGACAGAGGGACATATTGTTATCTTTAGTAGTCTCTGTACTATTAGACAGAAACATCACTGAAAAATTCTAACATAAGAGAATTGTAGCACTGTGTGCAACTTTTGGATTTTAACAGTTAAACTGCGCATGCCCAGAACCCAAATATACGCATGGAAACCATGGGCGACTGATTCACATACATGGCCGTCTTACTTAGGACTGATGCACACATAAGCACGTAATCAGTCCCACATGCATGGCTAGAGTGACAAGACTCTTAATTAAAATGAGCAGCACACGGGCTTCTAATGTACAGTATGGGCGTTCCTACAGAGTTAGGACTGACTCACAAGTAGGAGTGCCTTGCGTAAACTAACATACGCACGGGAAAAGTTAAGGTAACCCTCAACCACTTGTAAGTTGAAGAACCATATTGTTTGCTGTGAGGCCATGTGTCTATTCCTACTTAGTTCTGCCCACACTTGCTGTGTGGTTTTAATCAATGGATGTGTGTTTAAAAATTAAACAAACAAAGGCTCGTTTTTCTTATGGTGACTTTGTTAATCCTTTGCTGATTTCACAGTTTGTGAAAGACTTTAACCTTGTAAAGTTGCCATTATTTGGGTATAGTTTGTGAAGGTTTATTTATAATTTTAATTTACTTAAAATTTTGTGAACAAACACGATTACATTTACTTATATTTAAATGTATTGGTAGTTTGTTTTGCTTTTATTTATTTTTTTTACTGTGTAAGACCTGGCAAAAAGCCTGGGACATTTTACATAACCACCAAATATCTGGGTTTTGCCGAGACTGATTTTCAGCTGTTTCGATTTTTGAAAATAGCACTAATTATAAGATTTTTAGAAATGAATGGGTAAGTATGCCAATCGGAGCAACTGTTCCAAGGTACATTCCTCTGTGAAAAAACATGAGCACTTAAACTTTTTGGAAGCCCAGATAACAAATCTAAAGTAGACCATTGGAACATTAAGGAAGATTGCTAATCTTGAGCAGAGTTTACAGCTCACTTGTTGAGCGTTAAGAGCCAGGTAAAGCAGAGTCGAAGGAGGATGCACAGGTAGGCAGCTGGCAACAGTTACAATAGGTAGCAGAGGAAGAAAGAGGCAGGCCATGTCAGATAAGATACTGTGGAGGACAGTTCAAAATTGATAGAATTGGTATTGAAACTTACAAACCTAGGCAGATTGTGGTGGTAGAGTATTTAGTTATTAGGAAGGTAGATAGGGCAATCTGTTACCGGGACCATGCATGCTGAACAGACCGACGTCCCCACTCTCAAGACAGGCAAGCCTTGTTCAGTTTTGTTGACTTTTGCTTTTATGCTCTACTAGAAGTGGGCATTTTTTTGCAATTTAAAGTTTTTGATAAACAGGTTTTCTTATCTAGAAACTTTCTTTACTTCTTGAGAAATTTATAAAGAAGTCATTTTGTTGCACCTGCTGGACTTAGCAATATATGGACCAGAATTTTGGTTTTATGTACACCTAGGGCTGGATCCAGACCTTGTTAAGTGCATGAACTTAGTTACTCCTGGGCTAAACCATGTTGATTTCAGGAGGAGCCAAGTTAATTGTATTCTTTGCATGCAGGGATATATCTTTGAATTGCTTTCTGCACAAAGATACCGATTAGCTTTACTATCACGCTGTTATTTAGACTTGGGATAGGAAACATCACCTCTCAACACTAATACAGTTTGCAACAGATGAAATATGACTCCCCTGAAATCAACATGGTTTAGCCCTTGAGTAACTAAGTTCATGCACTTAACAAGGTCTGGATCCAGCCCCTAGTCCTTCCTATTTAGCAAATTAAAGATTATTTTTGCAGGCAATAAATCTATATTTACAGTGACATATAATACTTTTATCCATTTAAAACACAGGTTTTTTTTTTTACCATTGATAAAGACAGACAAACTAACCACATACAATTTTTTTATTTTTGCATTCACCCACTAATCTGTGGAGCACGGGAAGCAACTCTTTTATTCAACCATTTACTTTACCCACGGAGGCATCTTTTGGGGATCAACCTCCAAGCTTCTTTAAGTTAAGGCTTAGCCAGTTACTGTAGCTGCACCACATGTTCCTAAAATGAGTACCCAGCAGCGCAAGTGAACCACCAACTTTCTGCTCTACCTTTAGGCAGAGGAGAGAGACAGGCAGAGGGGTGAGACAAGAAGCAAAGAGAGACAGGCAGAGAGGACAGACAAGCAGAGAACAGAGAGACAGACAGAGGAGTTGGACAAGCAGAGGGGAGAGACAGACAGAGGAGAGACACAAGCAGAGGGGAGAAACAAGAAGAGGAGAGATACAGGCAGAGGGAAGAGACAAGCAGAGAGGGGAGAGACAAGAAGAGGAGAGAGACAAGAAGAGGGGAGAGACAGAGGAGAGAGACAGGCAGAGAGGAGAGACAAGCAGAGGGGAGAGAAATTGCTATAGAAGGAGAGAGCCTGCAGAGTGGGAATAGTAAGGAGCAAGAGACATGATGGGATTACTTGAGGGCTGATGGCACATGATGAGGAATTCTGTGGGGGCTGGAGATACATGATGGGGAATACTGTGGGGGACTGGAGACACATGATGGGGAATACTGTGGGGGCTGGAGACACATGATGGGGAATACTGTGGGGGCTGCAGACACATGATGGAGAATACTGTGGGGGCTGGAGACACATGATGGGGAATACTGTGGGGGCTTGACACAGATGGGGCCTGATCCAGACTTACGCTAGCTGGTGTTAAAACGTTACTACAGAAACGCCCAATTGTGGATCGGGTGTCCGTAGCCTCAGCGTAGTAAAGCGTTACTATGCTGAAGTTAGTGCAGGAAGGTGGAGGGAAGGAGGGTAATGAGGCTAGGAGAGCGTATTTACACTACCTTACGCCGGTTGAAGTTAGGGTAGCCTTCAGCCGGCGTAAGGGAGTGTAAATACGATGGGGCAGGGGGAGTGTCGGGGAGTACCACGATGTAACGCTGAGCGTTATTACGCTCAGCACTACATCGTAGGTCTGGATCAGGCCCATGATGAGGAATACTGTTGGGGCTGGAGACACATGATGGGGGATACTGTGGGGGCTGGAGACACATGATGGGGAATAATGTGGGGGGCTGGAGACACATGATGGGGAATAATGTGGGGGCTGGAGACACATTTTAATGGATACTATGAGGACTGGAGAGACATGATGGGAATACTGTGGGGACTGGAGAGACATGATGGGGAATACTGTGGGGGCTAGAGACACATGATAAGAATACTGGAGTGCTGGAGACATATGATAATGGATAATGTGGGGGCTGGAGACACATGATAAGAAAACTGGAGGGCTGGAGACATATGATAAGGGATGCTGTGGTGACTGGAGACACATTATGGGAATGCTGGGGGGCTGGGGAATACTGGGAACTGGAAAGATATGCTGGGGAATATTGGGGAGCTGAAGATAGATGATGGGGAATACTGAGGGGCTGAAAACACATTATGGGAATACTGTGGAGGCTGGAGACATATAATGGGAATACTGGGGGATTGGGGAATACTGGGAACTGGAGAGATATGCTGGGGAATAATGGGGAGCTGAAGACACATGATGGGGAATAATGGGGAGCTGAAGACACATGATGGGGAATACTGGGGGGCTGAAAACACATGATGGGAATACTGGGGGTGGGGGGGCTAACACATGATGGGAATACCGGGGGGCTGGTGACACATGATGGGGAATACTGTGAGCTGAAAACATATGATGGGGGATATTAGGAGCTGGAGACACATGATGGGGAATACTTGGGGGCTGGAGACACATGATGGGTGATACTGGGAGCTGGAGAGACATGCTGTGGAACACTAGTAGCTGGAGACATGCTGGGGAATACTGAGAGAAATAGGGAAAAATTAATGGGGAATATTTTTTCCCTTCATTATGATGGGCCTTTGACTAGTAATATATTAGAATCAAAGCTCAACTGTGCCATTACTTAATAATTGTCTGAGAAAAGAAGAAGTCCAAAGGCAATTGAAGAAAATTAAGATAAATAAGTCTTCAGGTTCTGATGGCATACACCCATGGGTTCTTATGGAGTTAAACTCAGAAATTGCTAGACTGTTATTCTTAATTTTCATAGATTCAATATCATCAGGCTCTGCACCAAGGGATTGGTGAATAGTAGATGTAGTGCCATTGTTTAAAAAAGGGAATGAGATTAAAACCATATAATTATAGACCTGTAAGTCTGACATCAATAGTTGGGAAACTGCTGGAATGTATATTAAGGGATAGTATTCGGAATTACTTTTTGCGCAATAAGTTTATTAGTAGTAATCAGTGTGTATTTGTAAGGGATAGGTGCCAAACTATCCTAAATGGCTTCTATGAGGAAGTTAGTTTGAAATTAGACCAGGGTAGTGCAGTAGATGTGGTGTACTTAGATTTTGAAAAAGCCTTTTACACAGTGCCACATAAGAGGTTGGTCCACATAATTAAAAGACTGGGTCTAGGAAACAACATTTGTACTTGGGTCAAAAATTGGTTGGAAAATAGGGAACAGAGCGCTGCGATAAATGGAATGGAAGGTTCCGTGCTGGAATCACTCCTTATTAATAAATTAATGACCTTGGTGATGGTTTAGAGAGCAAAGTTTTAATTTTTGCTGATGACACTAGATAATAGAATCAGAGAGGGATGTAGATTCTCAACAGAGGGACTTGAATAAATCTTGAATCGACTTGGCTGTAAAACAAAAGGAGATGTTGGTTCTCAGTGACCAAATTTGTATGGAGCATAGGTAAGTATAGGCCAGGGACACGAGACAGAACTAGAAGCTAGGATGCAGGTGGCTTGAGATTTTCATCAGGATAGACAATGAATAATAATAACAAAAGTAACCAGATGACCTGGTGCATGGATGAGCAAAATATAATACGCCAGACTGGCTGGAGAGCAAATAGTAAAGCTTAGTAGTTAGCAGATTAACCTGGACTGAAGATGAATAACATACAATTTACCAGACATACTAGAGAACGTAGAGTTAAGTACAGTAATTACCCGACACACTGGAGTGTAGATAGAGAGAAAACACACCACAGTTAGCAGTTCCGATGGAATACTCTGTAACCGAAAGGCTGATATGCAAAGAACACTGTACTGAGGATATAGCACAGCCCAGAGTACAAGAGACAGAACACAGGCAGACAGGAACACACAAGGAGTTAAATAATTAAAATACTGACACCTGCACAGAGATTTAAATTCTATGATGTCCAATCAGTACAGAGAGGAGAGCTGGCCCATAGAACACATTGGCTGACATTCAAATCACTAGGCAACAATCTGGACGCACAACTTGGAGACAGGAGGAGGAGACAACATACAAAAGGCATGTAGCAAAAAAGAGCAAAGAGCTTACATGAAGGCATGAAACAGGTGACCAAATGGATGATGAAGTTTAACAGATAAATGCAAGGTTATGTATTTAGGGATCAAAATCAAGCATGCAATCTATATATCGAATGGGGTAAATTTAGAGGAATCTTTAATGGAGAAAAATTTGAGAGTACTTGTGAACAATAGACTTAGCAATAGTGCTTACTGTCCAGCAGCAGCTGCAAGGGCCATAATAATAATAATAGTTATTATTATTTATAAGGCGCCACAAGGTGTCTGCAGCACCGTACATAATACAACAACAAAGTACAGTACAGACATACAGAGTAAGGATGGACAGCATAGTACACAATAAAATACAATATAAATATAAAAATATCACAAAAATACAATAAATTGAAACGAGCACAGACAGCATAGCAAAATGGGAGGTGTCAAGTTGGCAGATCAGGGAGGAGGGAATAGAGCGCAGTGAGAGGTTGTGAAGGAGCCACCAGGTGGGGATAGGGTAAAAGGGTAGCAGATGGGGACAAGAGGGTATAAAGTGAAGAGGAGTGTTGGAGAAGGGAACAACACTAGGAACACTATGAACTTACAGAAGATATAAGGAGGGGGAAGGACATGGACTGCTGGTGTGAGCTGAGGATAGTGGGAAGGAAGGAAAAGAAGGGATAGATGTCAGATGCAGTGAGGATGTTAAGTGGAAGAAGGGTAAGCTAGCCTGAAAAGGTGCATTTTTAGTGAGTGCTTGAAGACCCACAATGTGGGGGAGAGTCTGACTGAGGAACGAAGGGAGGTTATTACAGTGCAGAGGTGCAGCATGGCAGAGTCTTGGACACGGGCATGAAATGTTGGGATCAGTAGGGGTGACAACGGTGGGTGGGCGAGAAGGGGTGTGCATATTGATGAGAAA
Organism: Limnodynastes dumerilii; assembly: GCA_011038615.1. NCBI lineage: Eukaryota > Metazoa > Chordata > Amphibia > Anura > Limnodynastidae > Limnodynastes > Limnodynastes dumerilii. Next base: position 61,405 of record WWET01006324.1, read on the forward strand.
AGAGAGGTAGGGAGCAGTGGATGAAAAGATGGCCTTAAAGGTGAGGAGGGTAAGGAGTCTGGAAGCAGTATTGAGTATAGACTGAAGGGGGGCAAGATGGTTGAACGAGAGACCAATGAGGAGCAGGTTAAAGTAGTCGAGACTTGATTTGACTAGAAAATGGATGAGGGTTTTGGTTGGACGGATTTGTGCAATGTTGTGTAGGTGCAAATGGCAGGTATGAGAGAGGGCACGGATGAGTGGTGTAAAGGAAAGTGAGGAGTCAAGGACAACACCTAGGCAGCGAATTTGGTGGCATGAGGAAACAGAGGTATCACCAATTGTTGTGGTGATGGAGGAGGGGGTAATCCTAGATGGAGAAAAAACAAGGATTTCCGTTTTGTCCATATTCAGCTTGAGGAAGCGTTTGGCCATCCATGCGGATAGGGACGCAAAGCACTTGGAAATCTTAGACAGAGGAGATGGGTTGAGGTCAGGGGAGGAAAGGTAAATTTGCTTGTCATCAGTGTAAAGGTGGTAATTGAAACCAAAGTTACTGATGAGGTTACCCAGCGTGATGGTGTAGAGGGAGAAGAGGAAAGGGCTAAGGACAGAGCCCTGGGTGACACCAACAGGGAGCGGAGAGGGGTGAAAGGATGAGCTAGGGAATGTAAACATAGAAGGTGCTTTCAGAGAGATAGGAGGAAACCCAGGAGAGAGCAGTGTCAATGGACCGGATCCAGACTTACGGGCGCCCGAGGTCATTACGGTCGTCAGCGTAGCGGGGAGTGCACGCGCCGTGCACTGCCCACTAAAGGTAGTAAAGGTAATTTCTTCCTTGACATTTACGCACGCAGACCTTCCCGTGATGCTGCTTTCCCCGCCCCGAGCCCTAGTTTAAATGCCTATATGGCAGAGATACGGCAAACGTAAAAGGGGGGAACAGTGCCTTTTACGTAACACCCGGCAGCATAAAAATAGTGGGTGAGTCAGGCAAGGTCCCGAGGGGGTTGGTATATGACTGCAATGCAGAGGTCTAGGGGATGAAAAAGGTGGATGGAGTATACGTTGAAGAAAGAGAAGATGATGGAGGACTCGGAAAAGAAAGTGCAGCAGGGAGAGAGGAGCAGGCCAGGGACACCACGATGATAGTCACCGCGGTTCTGGGAGAGTGGGAGGAGAAATCTCCATAGGCCAGAGCAGTGGGTGAGGTGGTGAAGTGGGGATGTTTCGGTGAGAGCTAGAAGTTTAAAGGAGTTAGAGATGAACAGATCATGTATGGCTAGGAGCTTGTTACAGATGGATCTTGCGTTCCAGAGAGCGAAGGAAAAGGGGAGAGTGGAAATGTGGATGAGGTTGGCAGGGTTGGATGAGGGGGGGTTAAGATGGGAATGGAACAGGGAGGGTGGAAGAGAGTGATAAAGGGTGCAGGGTTCAGTATAGTAAAGCAACAAGTCATGATGTGGGTGGGATGAGAGAGGATGTCAAACAGAGAGGTCAAGGTGAGAGATGTGGAGGGCACCTGGGCAGTGAGATATGGTGGCTAGAAACGGTCTAGACACCGCGGCTGACAGGTAGTCAAAGGACAATGAGGGGGGGAAAGTTAGGGAGGTTAAGTGATATGGATGAGTAGAATAGCTCAGACCTAATGGGAGGGCAAGGAGACTGGGACAGACAAAAAGTAGAGTCAGTGAAGATAAGGGAAGTGAGAAAAAGAGAAGAAAATTAGTGGGCAATTAAGTAAATTATGAAACTGGATGCTGAAATTTAATTTCAATTAAATTTGTTATAATAAATGCTACCTTGTGTGTAGAGAAAACACTCAAATCTTAGGCTTATATGTACATTGGTTTTGAAGTTATATGCCATTAAATCTGCCATTTTTTTTAAATAAAAAATGTTACCATTTTTTTAAATAGCATTTGCAACTCACATAATAGAAATAGAGTTGTGCAAAGTCTCATTTTAAACCTCTTTTTATAGGCTTTCAAATTACATATATGAAAAATTAAAAAACAACCTATTTTTTACATTTAAAAAAAAAATCTTAGGAAACAGATAATCAATAAGACACTTGGATTCTTGCTAGAGTCAAATAAATGTGTCATTCCTTCTAGGATTAAAAGAATTCATGAAAAATACGACTCTGAGCTGCAGGAGTTGGAACGATCTGGAAAGAGATTACAGGAACGCTGCAACCAACTGAAAGAGCGCGTTGCTGAACTAGAAGGAGAACAGATCAGAAATCAGGCACTTCTAAGGCAAAAAGAGCAGGAAGTTGAGGACATCAGGAAGGTGAATGAAGTGTTAAATGGTCTTACTGGCAACATGTGTACTGAATGACAAGGATATGTAAATATGTCTCTATGTGGGACCAGATGGGATACATCCGAGGATACTAAAAGAGCTTAGAGTGGTGCTGGCAAAACCATTAACTGAATTATTCAACCAGTAGAACAAAATGGGGTTAACGGGAACACCGGAAAGCGCTGTGTCTGGGATATATTATGGGTAGGGTATGGATAGGATCAAAGATCTAATATATAGTGAAATAAGCAATAAATAGATACCACTGGGAGTAGAAAATAATAACTAAATGAAAAAGCACAGAAATGTGATTAAATAGCTAAGAGGTTCACAAATAGCAAGGCTTGCAGCACAGTTAAAACACTTAAAAGACCTATACAATATGCAATATGAATAATAAAATATAGCAGCTAAAGGATGATAGTCAAATGTAGCAGCCAAAACTTATAATAAAAGTCCCAAGAAAGTGCTCATGTGCTCAGATAGGTTCATAAGATGTTTCTCATAAATGTCAAATAGTCCAACATAGAAGCCATGGATAGCACAGCCCCTCTCTTTCACTTTCCCTTGTTTCCCTTTCTCCATGCTTTAACACCTCAAGAGAGTAAACGGATGATATTTAAAACACGGTTTATTAATCACAATAAAAATAAAAGCAAGTGGTATAAAATAGAAGTGATGCAAACAAATTGAAAGTAATGCAAACAAAATAAAGGAAGTAATGCAAACAAAATAAAGGAGTACTCGGCACACGTGCCGCACTTCCGTCTGTGGCTGTAAACCCTGGAAGCCAAGTAGTGGAACGTCCGGACGGCAGGAGGAGGCGGGCGTGTAGGTGAGTAACAAGGGAGACCAGCGACACGTTTCAGGACCTAACAGGTCCCTTTCTCAAGCTGCACGATGGTCAGGTAGGTGAGGGGCTGGCTGTAAACATAGCTTTTGGCACTGTGCCACATCGCAGACTGTTAAATAAGATGGAAACTTTGGGATTGGATTTAAGGATAGTTTTATGGATTGGATCTTGGTTACAGGATAGACAACAGAGGGTTGTAGTAAATGGAATCCCTTCTGGGGATGGTAAGGTAACCAGTGGAGTACCACAGGGTTCTGTACTTGGACCAGTGCTATTTAATATCTTTATAGGTGATATTGCCTGTAGTATCGAGGGGAAAATATGCCTTTTTGCAAATGGCACAAAGCTATGTAACGTTAAAAAAAAATATACAATATGGGTTTTTGACCTAATGAATAAAGTATTAAGGAGTGGGGGAGGGGCCTGGAGGTCTATTAACTTCCTAGTGGAATCTGTATGTTTTACAGTCATTCATATGTGCTTCCAGATAACTAATCGGCTGAATGAGGAACGAAAGAGTCTTTCTGATATAATCCGTCAGGAATTTGCAGACAGACTTGTAGTGACTGAAGAAGAAAATAAGCATCTAAAAATAGAGGCCGCCGAAGCACAAGCACGGCATCGCCTGAAGCTAGAAAGAGTGACTCGTGAAAAGGAGGAAGAGCTGGAGGAGGTCCACAAGAGGTAAATACCAGTGTACCAACATCAGAGGTAAAGGAATGATAGGAGCCTGTTTTGTTTTTGGTGGCCAGGGGGAGAAAAGGAAGAATGGCGCTGCAGCCTCTGCGTGGTAAGAGTAGGAAGGGGTTATTGTAGTTTCAGGCTGGAGGGATATGTATCGGTAGTGGGAGGTGGGGTAGGGTGATACATCACCTTACCCCACCTCCCACTACCGATACATATCCCTCCAGCCTGAAACTACAATAACCCCTTCCTACTCTTACCACGCAGAGGCTGCAGCGCCATTCTTCCTTTTCTCCCCCTGGCCACCAAAAACAAAACAGGCTCCTATCATTCCTTTACCTCTGATGTTGGTACACTGGTATTTACCTCTTGTGGACCTCCTCCAGCTCTTCCTCCTTTTCACGAGTCACTCTTTCTAGCTTCAGGCGATGCCGTGCTTGTGCTTCGGCGGCCTCTATTTTTAGATGCTTATTTTCTTCTTCAGTCACTACAAGTCTGTCTGCAAATTCCTGACGGATTATATCAGAAAGACTCTTTCGTTCCTCATTCAGCCGATTAGTTATCTGGAAGCACATATGAATGACTGTAAAACATACAGATTCCACTAGGAAGTTAATAGACCTCCAGGCCCCTCCCCCACTCCTTAATACTTTATTCATTAGGTCAAAAACCCATATTGTATATTTTTTTTTAACGTTACATAGCTTTGTGCCATTTGCAAAAAGGCATATTTTCCCCTCGATACTACAGGCAATATCACCTATAAAGATATTAAATAGCACTGGTCCAAGTACAAAACCCTGGGGTACTCCACTGGTTACCTTACCATCCCCAGAAGGGATTCCATTTACTACAACCCTCTGTTGTACTCCCCCTGAAATCAACATGGTTTTGCCCAGGTGTAACTTTAAGTTCTTATTTTCAATCTCTGAATCAGGGCCATAATGTGTGGGCACTTCAGATAATTAGACCCTGCATCTTAAGCAGTTTGCTGGAGTTTTCCCATCTTGCTGACTCCAAAACTATTGGCCAGCCAGGTGGTGTAACACTTACTGACCTGGTGGTCAGGAGAAAAAGTGGATGATTTCCATGTATAAGGATTAATAGTCACAGCAGGAAAGGTGTTTGGCCGATATTGTTGCTATACAAAAACAATGTCCTTGGATTGCATACATATACATTTAAAAAATAATACATATGTGCGGTACCTTCTACAGTTATTAAAATATAGCATAGTGAAATAGGTATATTTAGTTTAAGAATCTAAAAAATAAGTAGAAATAATTTAGATATTTTATATTGTATATCTAAAAAATTACAGAAGGTTTACCATAAACATTTATGTTGAGCCAATCATAGGTATCATAAGCCAACTATTTATCGGAAGTAAAAACAGTATGTCAATAAAAGATACAATAACTGATACAACATGTAGCATTAAGATCAGATATTAAACTAAATGAAGTGGCGCTATATATCCATCCACCAGTGGGGTAAAATGACTACACTGGTCAGTCCAATAAATCCCTCAATATCAAGAATACCTTATTATTTGGATTACTAAATAGCAAAAATAAAAAATTGCTATTATATGAGAAAGAGGTCCCTATACTGTTAATGACATATCCGTGTAAATAGTAAACCTAAAAAGTGCATACATAAATATTTGCAAAAAGATAAGGAATAGGGATGTTATTTATTGTAATAAGTATAAATATCTGTGAGTGCTATCCATTATGGTTTAATAAAATATAGCCATAGAAAGTATAGTGATAACTTTTTTTTTCTACAGATAGTAATTCTGGTATTAAAACTGGGATATGAAAACTGTAAACGTCAGTTAGTTGATTAACAACTAAAAGAGTACTGAATCTCAGTGTGTATTTTTATGAACGGTATTACTGCGCATGCACAGAACTCAAAAAACATGCATGGAAACCATGGCAGACTATTTACAGACACAGGCGACTGACTTACGAATGAATCACGCTTAGGTATGGAATTAGTCCCACATGCATTGCTAGAGGAGCAAAACTCTTAATGCAAATGAGCAGCACACAAGCTATTAATGTACAGTATGGATGTTCCTCTTAAGTTAGGACTGATGTGTAAGTGCCTTGCAGAATCATACATACGCATGGTAAGAGATAAGGTAGCCCTCTAGCACTGTTAGGTTGATTTATGTATGGTTTGGTGCTAGCCTATGGATCTTGTATATTTAATGCCATTAAATAGCAATCAGCATACATTACAAAGGTAGTTCATTGCTCCAGATCACATTAAGGGTTAAACCTACAATGTGGCATTATTATATTAGAAAGAAACAAATCTCAAAATGAATTTATTAGATATAGTGTAGAGATAAATACAAATACATTTTGAGTTGTTGATTAACTTTAATTACCTAGATGGCCTCCATGTGATTCACAATAGGAAACACATCCACACTTAGAGAATCGTCTCTGTACGTGGCAGTCCTGAGACTGAGGGTGGGGTTAACGTCATTTTGTAGCATCTCTGAATCAACCTCCCACATCTGGTCCATGAGTATATTTAGGTACGTCCACTATTCTGTGCAGACTTTACTCTTAAGTCTGAATCAGGTCCATGATTCGTACAGTCCTCTGGTCCTTTCCAGTGGAACCTAAATGATTCAAATAGCATAGGAAGTAAAAAAAAAAAACAACAATTAAATATAGCAAAAAAATGTATAAACTACTTGTATCTCAAAATCATGATTTAAACCATTGGGTTCCAGGTTTTTATTTTGAAAATGGTTTTTATCTCGTTTTTGCTAGAACGCTTTTCAAATAATTTCACCAGTTGCCTCTTATCTTTTGCACAAAACAAAAGTTAGATATAAAGGTTTGGTTACACTTATGATGACTCCTAAAATGAGCAGATAATGTATGGGTCTGAACTACTTTTTTAATGTTGCGGAGATGTTCAGCACAGCGGACCTTAAAAGGCCTGTATGTCCTGTCCATTGTTGACCACAAGTGCATTGTATTCTTAGTATCATATGTAATGAACAATTCCATTTTTAAAACTCTACCATTCCTATTAGAAACATACTCCTTTAATTTCTTCAAAGATGGAGACAATTTAAAAATTTCTACACCTGCTGCGATTTAAAAAAAAAAATTGTGGCATTTACTATGCCGCTCTTTTGGCTGGTAGTTTATAATTGCTGTCCATAGGCAGCTATTTTTCCACCACAAGAGGTCCCCCTTATAGGGTCTCTATGACGTCATGGGACCTCTAGCTTCTAGCGACGAAGGGTCATTAGCTACGGAATCCCGGGGATGAAGGACCGGGACACCGCTTCCAGCCAGAGAATAAGATGAAAACTTCAATCAACAGGTTCAGATCTTCAAGCAAGTCACCCAAGTTAAATGACAACTAAAATGTGAGTTTTTACTTTCATTTATTATTATTTCAGACAGGACCACACATATACATTGAATACGCACAAGGGAGTTGATGGACAAACTTTTACAGGAAACATGATATTGACACAGGCTGTAATTTAATGATTTAAAAGGTTGTAACCTATGCATATTACAAGATATATGGGCACATGGTTTTTTTTCACACAACGGAAAGGCAATTATACTTTTTATTCAATAATAAATGTGATGATGCTTCGGAGGATTTAAAGAGTGGCCCCTGCAGTAACATCGATTCAAAGGGGGATAGCGTATTAACATGTACAGTAAGTTATGTAATGTTTTTTTTTGTGTGTATATAATGTTTTTTTATTTTGTAAACTTACTTTTTTTTTTACAGATATTGGTCATAGCGCAGCATGATAGTACCAGAAGGCACAGCGTGGCCAGAAACACATGGTCATGCTGTGCCTTCTAGTACTATCAGTGCATGCATGCTAAGGGTTATATAAGCATGATGCGCTACACATTTTTACGTGTCAAAACACATGTAAAAAATTTTACTCAGCAACGCTTAATAAATCCGTTGATTGCAATGTTTGACATTGAAAGAATCGCCATGGCGATTTTTTACAAGGCAAAAGTCCCGGTGCTTTGCCTTTAGTGAAGGCAGTGATTGCATAATCGCTGCTAAACTCCCACAATTATGGTCGATTTGAGCTAATAGACTTTAGTAAACGGAGCCCCCACTGTGTTGGCCCGTGTAACTGAATGCTTCTCTGCCATCTTCGATGTCCTTCCACCATCTCAAACATCTCAAAATATCTTACACAAGACACTGCATTGCTTATTGCAATGCTCCCTTTATTGCACTTCCAGGTTATAAAATTACCCTCCGACATTCCATATTAAATGCAGCAGCTAGACTGATTTTCCTTGCTAAACGCTCTTTAAAGCTACTCCACTCTGAGTCGCTGCATTTGTTACGTAGAGTTTACAGAATCAAAAACAATGTCCTTTTGCTAACCTACAAATCCATCAGAACGCACCTGCATATATATCCTCACTCATCTCAAGATACATCCGAGCTCACTTTCTCAAGACTTCAAAGGACATACAACTCTCCTTGGGCCTGATCCAGACCTACGCTCATTAAACGCTCATGTGCGTAGCGTATTAACGCCAGCGTACCTACGATGCACTCCCCTTGGTCGTACTTAGTTTTGCCTTCTTTACGCCCAGCAAACCCTACCCTAACTTTTCTGATCATAACCGCGGGCGTCCGTAAGCTCAATGCACGCACATACTATACGATTTAAATGCCTCACGCCACCCTCGGTGCGTGTAATTACGTATTTCGTATGACAGGCACGCCCCCTTGACCGTATTTACGAAGGTGTTACAATCAAGGCCCATACGCTCAGAATAACATGAGCGTAACATCTGCCCCGCGCATGTGCAATAAGTACAAATGGCCGTTTTTACACCTATGCCCGTCGTAACAACACACCCTAGCGTAGGTCTGAGTCAGGTCCCTTGACATTAAATAAATTCCCTGATTTACGGTTATAGGCCTTCACCCACTCTCTGGAATAACTTTCCTCGCCCACGTTTGTCTACCCTGTTTACAACTACAACGTTATCTGGATCTCCTTTCATGATTAAAATAAACTTGGTCACTTTCTCTCCTTACTAAAATTCCAGTTCTACTAACCCTGCTGTGTGACTGGATCATACAGATGCACTGAGCACTTTTACCATGCAAGCAGGCTTGTCCATTGTGTAATATAAAGCACCTGCCCTTATGTATCAATCCCCAAAGCCTATAGAGTGTAAGCTTATGGGCAGGGCCTTCTTACCCATCCAGTCTGTCTGTTAACACCCAGTCTTGTTATTATGATTGTTAAAATTGTAAAGCGCTAAGTAATCTGATGGTGCTATATAAAAACCTGTTAATAAATATTATTTATATTATATTTAATAACACCCACAGATATTTATATTCCTTATCTTTTTGTACATATTTATGTATGCACTTTTGCACTTTTTAGGTAATTTTATTTACACGGATCTGTCATTATCAGGGTAGGGAGT
>WWET01006326.1:22067-42690 GCA_011038615.1 Limnodynastes dumerilii
TTAAACCAGGGCACCTGCCCCGTGCCCCGCTGCTTCCCTTAAGCTTCACTTTCAGTTCTTTACATGTTGCTGCGGAGTTATAGCAGCAGAGGTTAGCCAGAACCACTACAAGATAGTGGCTTTGATTGATCCCCGCCACTACTACTCCGCAGCAGAATATACAGAGCTGCAGCATAATATAGTGTAGCAGGTGGTAACATCTCTGAAAGTGAAGCTGATGGATGTCAGCTAAAAGGGTTTATAAACAGCGCTCAGTACTACAGCAACAGCTAAACAGCCTTACTCTGTGCATGTGCAGAGCAGCGACCAAACTGTGCTTCGCCGGTTGCTGGATGGGGACAGGGCTTGTCCCTGATTACCCTTCCTCTCATAGGAGCAGCCCTGGTTGCAACAGTCTTAACAGTTAAAATGTGAACGCGTAGATGTCTGGATAATGCAGCTCTGTGACAGCAGATCTCATTGAATCTTGAAATTCGTGTATATGAAATTTAGAAGTCTGGATCGAACCCAAAAAGCTAAGGTTGACAATGATGATATATGCACAGGTTACATAGTAAATTCACTTCAGGTTTATTTAGACTTTTCATAATGTCATTATTAGTCATAAATGTGACTGAATATTTGAACACATTTGCAGTTACATTTTCATAAAAAATTGTGAGCATATTTTGGATTTAAATACTACATACAAGCATAGGCGTATCTATAATGGGTGCAGGGCGTGCAGTGCACACAGGCTCCTCAGAACAGGGGGCCCTGTGGCACACTCTGCACCAAAATCTAGGGGATGGGGGGCCCATGTACAAATCCTGCACAAGGGTTCCCTCATTTCTTAAAACACCCCTGCCTACAAGTATAGCGCTCCTATTGCAAGTAAAGATTCTCTTATACTTATAATACTTCTGTGTAACTAGAAATGATTTGTATGATGAGCAAGTGTGTGTGGAAATGAATGCTTTGTAAAATTAAACCACTGTATTGCAAAAGGCTATTCATGAATAAACTAGGACGGGGCAATGTGGATCAAATGAATATTGCTGCAATGCTTTGTAAATGCACTCTGAATACCACCAACAAATTCATAAGCAGCAGGAGACAACATAAGATAAGTAATTTTACTTTTACTAATAACAAAAGACTTAAAATAACTTTGCAATTAAAAATTCTTCATTCCATAATCAAAATACTTCTCCATAGTCAAAATTTCAAAATAACTGCTTTGTAATTTACATGTTAATTACATTCTGCAGAGTTATTGTTCATGAAGAGGTGAATAGAAAATTATGATATATGGCAGTGCTAAGCAACCAGTGTGCCGTGACATAGAGAGGGACCATAAGGCTGACTGGACACAAATAAAGAGGGGGGCAATGAGGCTTGATGGACACAGAAGGAGGGGGCAGGCAATAAGTTAATATTAGTTATAGTTATAAGCTAATATAGTAAACATTAGTTATAACAAATGTTATTAGCTGCGATGTTAAATTTAACAAATAAAAAATAACAAGTAAATGTAATTTCTGTGTATGTACTTTGTAATTCCTGTTTTTTTGTATATTTTGCTTTTGGTGTGCCGCAGAATTCTGGGAAGGGCTTAGGTGTGCCGAGGGTGAGAAAAGGTGAGGAGCACTGGTAAAACGCATTGCTCTTGTTAATGCTTTCTACACAAGTGACATGTTTACATGTCTCTTCTTGTTTATGTTTATTACATTTGTTACGTGTGTTTTGTATACATTTTTGTAGGTAAAAGAATAAACGCTGTGCCACAGCAATATTTGTAAAAAAAATTGCTTATAAAATATGTTGTATACAGTATAATGCCTTATCCATGTCTCATGACCATAGTAAAAGAGTCCAAAAAATGCAGAAGACATTTAGTGGTGACTACAGTACAATTTATAATCCTGTTACTACAATACTATTCAGAGTTGGAATTTGTGTGTAGTGTTTTTGTCACCCAGAATAAAGAAGAAAAAATACCAGGGTAAGGCCCTGCACCCCAGCACAGCGCTTTATATACAGTGCTAAAGGGCAGGAACTTTCCACACATGCTCATCTAGTGCTAAAGTCATAGTGACTCCTACTGGAGGAGGCAGCTCAGAGCGCAGTCCACTCTAACAAATATACTGGTTCTCTGTATCATTGGTCAAAACAAAACAGAACTACCGTCTTTCCCCGAAAATAAGCCCTAGTCATAAAATACACCCTACCTTGATTTGTCATATTTCCTGCAATATAAGCCCTATCCCAAAAATAAGCCCTACCCTAAAATGAATCCCTACCCCGAAATTAAGCCCTAGTCACGTGCAGTGCGTCCTGACTCCGACTGAGCACTGAGTCTTCCCGGCCTGTGAGCGTCCGCGCGCCTGGGCCACTGTTACTGTGAGCCTCCCTCTCGGATCCGTCAGTGAGTGAGCCCGGCCTCCACAGCTGTGGTCTACTGCTGACAAATACTTTGGGTGGACTGGTGGTGCTCATTGCACCGGGCTCTGAGCAAGTTAACTACAGTGTGCACAGTAAAGGTGAGAGTCCATTTCCTGCTCAACAGGCGCCATTTTATGTGTCTAGCTGGCGCCAAACCCCACCTTCAGCTGTCTAACTCAACCACAGACCCACCACCAATCTTCATCTCCCCTATACCAATTGAAAATAAATCTACAGTGTGCTTCACTACTAACCTAAATACAAGAGGGGATAAATAAACAGAAGGAGAGGGGAAAGGAAAGAAGGAAAGGAGAAAACAAAATAAGCCCTATCCCGAAAATAAGCCCTAGTGCCTTATTTTCAGGAAGAGAAAGTATTACAATCTGCCTGGGGATGCACAAGAATGGATTGTAAAAAGTGTCGGTAATGCTAATCCATAAATTGCTGAAGCTCCTATTATGCCCTTTTCAGTATACAGAGACTGATGAAAGAGCAGCAAATACAATATTCAGTTCCTGTTCTGAAAGACCAAATATGGCATTCATTTTACAAGAATAAAAGGGGAAGGGAAATGGGAAGACCGCACAAACCTATACCAGTATGATTAGAATTAGCAATAAATAAATGTAGTAATGACTCAAATACGTATATAATGTTAGGTGGGCCAAAAATGAACGCACACTCTGAAATAACCTCCTGATCTAAATATGTAGAGGGCAAATATCTATCCACGTGTCTGCCACCTCATGGTGGAGCTTCGCCCCACTGGGGGGTATAACTCTCCCTACACTAAACTGCAAGTGCCCAGTTCCCACTAAAGATGTGCATAAATCAGAGTGGCTACAATAAGAAGACACAAAACAATGAGTCACCTTAAATACCGCGCTGTCAAATAATTTATTAATAAAGTTTTGTCTTAGACAATGTCTCTTTTAATCCAGTTGTTTTCTTGTTCTCTTCTTTTTCTTCTATCTTTATCTGATAATATCAAAACAAGAGACTCATCGCGCAACAATGTTACACTTTCTTAAAATAAAGATAGCTATTGGTTGCACTCACACTGTCATCCTCTTGCTACAAATGCAGAAAGTAATATCCTTTCCTCCAAAGTAGTGACCTCCTTTTCTTTCTTTTTTCAAGGCAAATCTCCACCAAAACACATAAGAGAAAAAAAACAAAATCGTGCAGTATGTCTAAATAACATCAAATTTTCAAAAGATAATTAGATGCACTCACATATTTCTTCTCTTGATTGTGTACAAAAAGGATTTCCTTAATGTTGTTTCCTCCGTCCACACGGGTCCTAATCTCGACTACTCTTTGATTTACAAAGCCTCTGAGTGCCCTCCATATACGGACTTACATTTGCTGAATCAGCTGGAGTGAGCACCTGAGCACGTACCTAAACAGCAACGAGTGCCGTCCTAAACAAAATATATTTGGATTCACCTGAGTGTATTCCTGGCTTGTGCACCGTGCAACATTTGTTTATTGAACTGCTTTCCTCGTCCTCAGTGTCTAGCATTGTAGACACTATTGTTTTACACTGCACCATGTCGGAGACCCAGAGGGAAGATCCTCTGCAAGTCTGCTTTACCCGTCTCACCATTCCCATTGATGAGTTACTATCATTCTCAGAGGCAGAAGCTGACGATATTCTCTGCAAAGAAAACCTCTTAGACATAGGAGCAGAGGAAACTGCCTTGGATATCTATCGGGAAATGTTGAAAATTAGAAAGAAAGAAATATATATATATATATATAATACCTGGATGACGGCACTCCAATAACGTGATACTTGCTGAGGTGCTAGACCAGGTTGAATTAATAAAAAAGAAGTGTTATTTGAAAACTGTGAGTGCCGCCTATCCTTTGAAATATATATATTATTTTACATATTACGTATATTCCTGTGTGTATGTGTAAGTACTGTTCATACTGTGCTCAGCTAAAGTAACCAGTTAATGTACAGATATAACCGGTATTATATTTTCAAGCATAGGCAGAACTACTGTCGGTGCACGGCACCGGGGTCTGCATCAGCTACTACTACCATGGGCCCCGGCTCTGTGTGTGCATGCAGAGCAGGTACGGTCTCCCGCTATGAAGACTGCCAGTGCTCATACAGGACTCCTGTATGAGCGCTGACAGTCTCCACAGCGGGGAGACTGCGCCGGCTCTGCATGCACACACAGAGCCAGAGGTACATACAGGAGGTTCCTGTATGAGCTTACGCAGCTCATACAGGAACTTCCTGTATGCACGTGATTTGGAGAGCGCCATGGAGGAGGACGTAACGAGGGACAGAAAGGTAACTAACAAGGAGAGAGGCTGTGGGCACATATTGGGGAATACTGAGTGAAGTTGGAGGCACATATTGGAGAATACTGACGAGAGGCTGGAGGTACATATGGGGGAATACTGAGGGGAGTTGGAGGCACATATGGGGGAATACTGAGGGGAGTTGGAGTCACATATGGTGTAATACTGAGGAGAGGCTGGAGGCACATATGGGGGAATACTGAGGGGAGTTGGAGGCACATATGGGGGAATACTGAGGAGAGGCTGGTGGCACCTATGGGGGAATACTGAGGAGAGTTGGAAGCACATATGGTGGAATACTGAGGATGGGCTGGAGGCACATATGGGGGGAATACCGAGGAGAGACTGGAAGCACATATGGGGGAATACTGAGGGGAGTTGAAGGCACATATGGGGGAATACTTAGCGGGGGCTGGAGGCACATATGGAGGAATACTGAGGGGGGGCCGGAGGCACACGTGGAATACTGTGGAGAGGCTGGAGGGACAAATGGGGGAATACTGAGGGTTGTTGGAGGTACATATGGTGGAATACTGAGAAGAGGCTGGAGGCACATATGGGGGACTACTGAGGGGTGTCTATGCACAGACTATGTGGCCTCACTAAACCACCAGGGAAACAGCCATTAAACATCTGATGGAGGAACATATTAGGGATTACTGAGGGGGGCTGGAGGCACATATGGGGGAAAACTGAGGGGGGGCTGGAGGTACATCTGGGGGAATACTGAGGGGGCTGGAGGCACATATGTGGGAATACTGAGGGAAGCTGGAGGCACATATGGGGGAATATTGAGGGGGGACTGGAAGCACATGATGGGGGAATATAAAGGGGGACTGGAGGCACATGATGGGTAATACTGAGGGGGGGCTGGAGTCACATAAGCACATAATCGCATGAATGTATGGTTATGGCGGTCTTAATATAATCACATATCTGTGCAGATAGAAATCAGATATTCTGATCCTGTCTCACCATCTTAGTGCTTTGGTGCCAAGTCTTAATACAATGTTGAAATAATTAAAATACTTCCACCTGGTATTAAAGGTCATTGGTCCGTATTCAGAGAACCGTTTCCTTAAAAGTACACAATTATACGCACGGCCGGTGCAGGCCAAACCCCCTCACACTCATGACACTCCCTTCTCTCGGCTGTGCTGTCAGTAACTTACGAGTCCGTAAACCACTTGTAACTTTCCGTCAGCAGTTGAGTGCATATGTGTCCTCCGTATGTGCGATTCATATTAGTCGTGCCCACATACCTTCATTCAAGGTATGCCTTCCCCCCCGTCCATTTTTATTAAAATTTTCACATGCATATTTTTTCGTTTCATATCCGGACTTATGTACCCAAGTGCAATTTACAAGTCCATCTGTGAGGCACTTATGCGCGTATAGTCTACGTATACTATATAAAAAAAGTTACATGCGCAGTTGAAATGTATCTAAAAATACGCATGCACAAAATGGGGTTTTGGTTCTCTTGTTTTATAATGCTCTGTAGTCATAAAAAGAACAGACAACAACTACTTGAATTAATTGCAAAACTTAAAAAATGGGGTTGTGAGAATTGGTGCAGTAGTTACCATTGTTATAATATAGCAAGAATTTTGTGCATATCCTTCTTGTTCTTCTGAAAGGTCAAGATCATTGAGAATGGTAGAATAGTTGTTAATGAATGACAGCTGACTTAATAAAGCTATTGTTCAGGCTGCAAAAAGGCTTTGGTTAGGTCTAGATATTCTTGAAAGCTTGTAGAATAGTTTAATATAGTGTCCCTGTCACTTAATACTCTTGTTAAAATGAAGAGGGTCTAATTCAGTTGTGAGTAGAAAAAATTCCAAGCATAGTTGAGGAAAACTAGAGGACCTCAACACCTGCCCTGGCCTTCCCTTGGAGATTTACATGAAGATGTACATAATTGCTGGACAGTCAGGATTATGTGCAAGTCCTTGCTCGCCATTGGTCATTAGAATTCTGTTGTCATCAGAAGACTGCTAAACAACACACTTTTTAAAGCTGTTAAATGGAGGCATGCCTCAGTGACCTTTGCATAGTGGGGTGGCTGTAGTCATTAGGAGAACAGTACTGTAAGGAAGAAGAGAACCGGCGTGTCAATAGAGCAGACATGCAGTGGAGAAGACCTGCTGATGGTTGAAGAAAGTGAATTCAATATGCTCTGTAAGACAAAGGAAATATGACCTGGACACCACAATGAACTGTACAGCTTTAGAACCATATAGTCTTTGTCCTTTAGTGCCAATCAGAATGCAGGCCAACAAACACGGGCACTGAGTTTGAAGACACAGGTCAAAAAAACATGGGCACTGAGCCTTAAGGCACATTGGGCAGAAGGCACCAGAGGAGACGAAGTTATACATTAACTGCAACCAACGAAAGGCAATAGACCAAGAGCCACCAATACATTATTGCAAGAATAAAACACTAGCAGATGTTAAGTCCTGGATGTGTTCCGGCACTAGCCCTGGTACTTGTTACAGCTTTGGTTAGACCACAGGGATTTTTTCAGAAGCCTCTGAAATTCAGTTCCGAGCTGTCCTGGAAATGCGGCTCTCACAAATACGTTGTTAAAAGTGGGCATTTTCCGATTCTAGCAATCGCAAAATACCCCCTTTCATAAATCTGTATTTGGTCCACTACTGGCACTAACATTAAACTGTAGTCTTTATTTTTCCTGCCAACATTGTACCAAAAGTTATGATTGTAAGACTGTGCAGTTATGGTGAAGAAAATAGGCTAAGCATGTTAGGGGTCGGTTGTGCTTGTGTACACATACACACACATACATGGAAGGATTCAGGCAAGGTGACAAACAATTTACTGGTGACTATCATTTCATGTTGGTCTTGTCGCCCCCCCTGTTGCCTTATCTCTCTCTGGGTTGTGGGTGTATGTAAAATTGTCGGAGCATGCAAGCGTTCTATAGAAGATCAGATGTCTGAAGCTTTGGTGCAGCTGGTTTAGAGGCTTTTGTACTGGAAAATGGGTTTGTCTGTTCCTAGTGTATGTCAGGGCTTGAGATGAAGTGAAAGCAATAAATCTCCATTCACTTCTATTATCTCTAAATTTTCATACCACCACTTCTAAATTTCCACTTCAACCTCTGGTGTATGTCGATTGTGATCAGGTAGGAACCTGAGGTGTGGATTTTGTCTTTGCCTCTTGTATTGTAAAACTCCACCTATTTTTCACTTTTATATAGTCTCCAGAAAAAAAACAGGT
This sequence comes from Limnodynastes dumerilii, assembly GCA_011038615.1. NCBI lineage: Eukaryota > Metazoa > Chordata > Amphibia > Anura > Limnodynastidae > Limnodynastes > Limnodynastes dumerilii. The sequence goes on from WWET01006326.1 coordinate 30,057, forward strand.
AAGGCAAGAGAAATGACAGCAACATTTGATAAATGTGAAGATAAATACAAAGGTTAGGATAAGGTGACAGAGTAGAATAATCAGCATACAAGTCTGCTCAGCTACAGGCAAAGGCAAATCTGAGAACACAATCAACTGCTCCAGGCAAGAATTTTTACTAGTTGTTTCACAGCCAACTTCTTCCCACAAAGTGGGTATTACATTGTAATCTGTGGTGAATGCTAATATTTGCCACAAATAATAACATGGGGCCAGATCCAGCATTAATAAAAACAATTCACTTATATTAAGCAAGTTCCGCATTTGAATGTCAAGTCAATGTCAATCGATGCTGCTTTCACTTTGCTTTCACATGTTGAACAGGCCCACTTACCATGCATAAAAGATATGCACAATTGTACAGTAAGGGCTTGGCAAAGCCCAGTATGGTACAACCAAGCATTCTGCATGTAAAGGGTTACTTGTGGGGTGCAGGACACGGATGTCCCTTCCGCAGGTAAGAATGCTAGGGGAAGTTCCTGCATGCAGAATTTAGGATAGCAAATTCTGTATTTAAGCAGCCACATCGACTGCAAACATACGGCATCTGCCCTTATGTGTTCATCTGGTCTATGAAGGCTCCATCATTATGGACTTATATTCAGTTAATGTATGGATTAGGTAAGTCCAATAACAATGAATATTAACATGCTATGATAGAGAGATATCTCATTCTTTGATTAAATGCATCCTTTAGGATTACTCGTGTTGGGGATTAAGTTGGTTTTCTTAAACTTAATCTGACAAAAAAATTTGTGGGAACTGTATGAAAATATGATCCAGAATTTTATCTGTTAGGATATAATTTATTAACTATATTTCCAGGGAAATGTGTAATAAGATGAGAGAAACAAAAATTAAATCCAAAACTAGATGAAAACTAAACTGCATACAATTAAAATCTTCCAATAGTCTATAAGTAAGACCTAAAACCTCATTCTGAACCACCTGAGAAATACTGAGTTGAACCTGCTATGGGTGGATACTATTAATAGACATTATTGCATTATTGTAGTAATAGCACACTCATGACACTTGGGGGCAGCAGTGTTACAGAACATCCCTGCTGATAGCGTTAACCAATACATTGCTTCATTATCATAAGAGGAGTCTCAATAGAATTGTGTAGGAGAGGCTTTGAGAACCATACAGTAATTTATATCTCTTATGCATTTGGGAGGGTTGCCATTTTAACTTACTACATTTATCATTTTCATCCCTAACCCATCTCTGTAATCTTTGACTTTAACAACAATTAATTATTTATGTGCATTTGAGTTGCAATACTGTTTCTCATCATTAATTGTAAATTTAACTTTTATCAACTGTAAGTGGGAGAGATTATTGAAACTCGCAACAGGACTGAGAACTCAATTTCCAGCCCCACAGCAATGACACCATTCATTTTTCTATGCGTGTCACAAAAATCCCTCTGTTTTATACACTAAGGATACCAGGATTTACAAAAGTACCTCTAACTTATCTAATACAAGCAGCAGACTTATTCTTTCTTTTTCTAATCAGAATCTAAAGTCATATAGGTAAACACTGCTGAGTCTCGACTCCTTCTTATAATGCAGTCATTATAAACTGGTTATTTTTAGCTGTTATTCTGGTAGCAGCAAATTAATACAGGCTGGAGATTTTTAACACATTTTCACCCACACACAGAGCTCTGCACTCCGGATGTTAACAGAACACTTGGATTAACTGCTCTTCTGCTGGACAAGTCCTGCCATACACTGTGAAGGATTGTATACATGGAAGGTCAGGTCTGCATCCTAGAGGTTAAAAGCAGATTACCCTAAATGTAAATTAATGAACCTATTTAAAACCAATTTATTTTTGTTGACTTCTGCTTAATGTTGTTTAAAATGTTGTTTGTGAAATTTCATTGTACTGGACCAAAACAAATTATACACAATACAATGATGTACAGTACATTTGTTGCGAGTCTCCACTGCGATCGCTGTCATTACAAAGTAGGGACAGCCGAAAGTTGCTTTTTGCCTGTATCTATTTCAAATGACAGCCGTTTTTGAAATGTTATTTTATGAATGGATGAGTATGCGATTTGCATACTCACCCATTCATTTTTTGAAGCACCGCCATCGGAGAGGTGAGTACTCCGGTGACATAGGGTTAGGCTGCCAGGAAAGACTCAGGGTTAGGCTGCAGGGGGGGAGCCTTAGGGTTAGGGAGTGGGTTGGGGATAGCAACCATTTGCCCAGCCAGTTTGGAAGTGGCATGTAGTGAACGGGGACCCACACTCAGTACATTTGATCCTAGATACTGTTTCCATTAAACTGATTATGCACTTTAAGGACCATTTTCCAAGAGGAAAATATTAATGGAGCTTCTTTTGTGGTCTACCAACTATTTTGTGTAAGCAAAAGCCTATAATGTGTAAGCCTGCAATGTTGGTTCCCATTGCAGTTTATTTGGATTGGTGGCACCTTTTCATGGCAAAACTTTGACAAGTCAAATCCAAATTGACAATTCATATAAAAAGTGAACACCAACACAGGTATTAGGAAGGGATGCGGTTACAGGTTTGGCTGGCCCAATTTCAAACAAGATACAAACAGTCATCTGAAGGGCGACTGTATCATTACCACAATACTTCAATGCTTGGCAATGAGAAAATTACTATTGGGAACGGGTAGCTAATGTGACCTTTTCCCAATAGCTAAACTGCGACAGACATACTGCTGGCCTGAGGTTAGGGTTAAAGCTCAGACTGGGGTCGCTGCAGTGGGGCTGAGGTTATGGTTAGGGCTTAAGAAGGGAGGGTTAAGACTTAATGAGAAGGTTAGTGTTAGGTTGTGGGACATGGAGGCTTTGGGCTGAAGAAGTGGAAGGATAGGGAGGGTTAGGATAAGGCTGCAGAAAATGCAAAGTTAGTGTTAAGGGAGGGTTAAGGCAGGGCCAGCTATAGGCAGTGTAGTCGAGTCGCCTAGGGGGGCACCCCAAGGCATATAGTACATTTTTTTGTAATTTTATTTCCTTTATAATGGTTTACACTGACCAAATGTTTTAAAACATGGCAGATGATTGACACACACACACACACACACACACACACACACACACACACACACACACACACACACACACTCTCTCACATATATTCCAATGTGCATTGCTGTATCTTATTCCCTGCACTGGATATTTAACTAACTCAGATATGCAAAGCAAACAATAAAATACAGCAATGCACATAGGAACAAATGTATATATTTATGATTTTCTGCTAGGGGGCACCAACCAAATCTTGGGTTAAGGCTAGAAAGAAGGGCTTACCTTTTGAAATACAAATCTTTGCAACTCCAGGAGCTGCCCCACAACCACGTTCGTGAAAGGAGGCTGCCGGCAAAGAGACCATCATACTGGCAGACCACACCCATCAGGAAGTACCAGTGCTAAGGTGCACACAGAAACATTTGTTGTCATTTTTCATGTACTGTGAGGTGTAGGTAATTATGCATTAGCTACTGCATGACAATACAGCTGCCTTGACAATTAGGCAGTTGCCTTGGTGTCCCCCTCATGTTACGACTAACTGGAAACTACATCTCTTGCACACTGTCAATATTGATAACCCTGTTTGTGTAAAATGCCAGCATCAGTATCATCCACTCTCAGTTTTTTTTCACTGACTGTATGTCAATGTTCCAGCAACAGTGTCATTGATAGGAGCTGTCAGTTGCCCATACCAATGTGTCAGTAGAGAATGTAAAGAAATAGGCAGAATATATAAAGGTAAGTAATCAATGAAGAGATGAGAAGAGAGTAAAGAGGAAGGTGAGTCACAGGGAAAGAAGAGAAAGGGGAAAGGGGGAACAGTGAGTGAAGAATATCATTCAGGAATTCTGCATACATTTTAGACAAACTATTTTTAAAGGAGACTTTTCGTCTGATTATATTTATTATTTTGCATTGATCGTTGCTTTTCTTCACACCTTACGAACTTAACAATATTCAGCAATCCTCTCTTGTAAAAGAACTAAAGGCAGTTTCCACTCCTTTCCAGCTCCAGAGGTCAATTCACAGCCACTGCCTGGTTTTAACTTAATCCAAAGAAACCTACAGTAAATATCAATAAGACTATGTTGGCGAGATCCTGGTTACATGCAAAAACCTGGGCACTGGCCTACAGCAAACAGTTGAGGATTTTGGTGAATGACACACATTAAAATAATGTAATGGAAAATTAAGGTGAAGAGATCCAACAATTATGAAGAGAAACAACAATTATCTCAAAAACCAGGATTTAAAAGGTCCTTAACCTAATTCCCTCATCATGGCGAACCAGTCCCCTTTGACACCCCACAAAATTGGCACCATGGTACTATCCATAGAAATTACATTGTTTTGCTTCCCCTGCAGATGATTTCTTTAAAACCTCACATAACGGTATTTAAATGCTGCACATAACTACCATCTGTCCCTAATGAAAAATATAATTTAGAACATGATATAGCAGGAGCAAACCAGTTAATAAATATCTAAAATGCCAAAAGGCCTAAGACCTGCTTACTTAGAAATATAATTTCTTCCTTTCACACCTATCAAAAGGCTCTTTTTGTTTGATTAATGCCTGAGGGCTACAAATGTTGGTGCCCTCAAGTGGGATGTTGCATCAATTCAACAAGGTCTTGACTTTGGCCAAGCACACAACAGACTTGCCAGCACTATGGCCTCTATTTACAATTTTTTTTTATTTTTATGAAACTTACCTTAGCCAAGGCCTGCTTCTCCTCATTGCAAGCCTGGCAACTCCATCACAGGATTTACTAATACCCATCCCTCTGGCGAGGTCCCACAATGATCTTAGGGTCTCGCATTGAATTGAAGGATGAATGAAGTCCCGGCACATGTGCAGTGGTTCTATTTTTTTTGGTTATTTTATTCATTAGTGCTGATTCTACTATATAATTATGTATAAATTTGTGTGTGTGTATTTGTGTATATATGTACATGTGTGTTGAAATGTTTTTTTAAACATTTATTTTGTTACTTATTATTGTTTTGTACTATCTAATCTACTAAAAATAATAGTTTTTACACATACACCTATATTCTAGAGGTCTCCCCTTATATACCTCCCTTTTCCTCTTCCTAATAACAGCTATTGGGGAGAGGAAAAGGTAAGTATATGAGGAGAACCCTGCAATTCTTATAATAATACTGTCATTCTCCAGATGGCATTATTTTTACTCTTGTAGTGGAGAGAGATACTCCGCTCCTACAGTTTGTAAATATAATGAAGTGTCATCCCGCATTGAGAAGAACAGGCCGGCGGGTGGTGCAAAGAAAGCATAGATTGCCATGGAAACAGCAGTTTTCCATGGCGATCAATGCATTGCAAATATTAATCACTTTATTTATATGTGAAAATGGGCATTATTATATTAAACTGAAGTGATCAGTGCTTTGTAAATAGAGCCCTTTTTTCTGTTGATGAAAAGATTGATTTAAAACAACTGACTAATAATTACATAAATTATTAAGGAGGAAAATGAATATTTCAGGCTTACTGTGTACCAAGACTTTGTAGTGATCAGGTACAAGAATTAAGCTTTAGTAATGTGATCTCCAATGGCGAGGCGTGATGACTCACCATGCATACGTGTGGAGGTTAACACATGTACTTCATTCTTGATTGTGGATCTGGTCTATTATGTTGTGCATAGTGTACTTAAGGTTATGAAGAAAATTAATTTGAATGTGCTGTATTGAACATCATGCACTGAATTTGCACATTCTGGGTCATTTATACTAGATATTCTGACACTGAGTAAGGTTATTGGGTTTTGGATGCTCTAAACTACATACATTATTTCTGTTATGAAAGAACACGTGTAACCTCTCTGGGCTGGATCCTAAACAACGGGCGCAAGGGGAATTATGTACACATCATACGTAATTCTCCTGTTCTTACGAAGCCAGCGTACGTGACGTACGCCGGCTGTTACAAAAAGGGGGCTTCCCCCCCAGTAAAGGCGGAGATAGACATGCTAATCAGGGGACGGGGTGGACGAAGCCCCGTTACGATCAGCGATGTTGCCATAAGGCTGCGAACCTTATTGTGACAGTTAGGGTAGGAATCTGGAATGCACTCCCCGCTACGCTGCCGGCCGTAGGTCTGGATCCGGCCCTCTGAGAGTAATGTTCGCGTAACAGCTGCCTATCCGCATATGCTCGCGATGACTTCTCTATGCAAACAGGCTCCTGTTCTGTGTATGTATAGTACAGTCATTGCACACACACACACATGTTACACATGCAAAAGATAGAAGGGGGCACAAATAACTTCCTATGCAAAAACAATGAACCAATGTTTATGTAGCTAAGAAGACACAATAAGATGCTAAATAGATAATATTGTCATTTATCTATTTAGTTCACAGAAATGATGAGGGCACAGTTTGCACAGTCTTGACAACTTTAATTCACAGTCATTTCAGGTTTTTTTTTATTGAACTAGGTTAAGAAAGACAAAATGAAAATAATTTATCATTATTACTAATTATATATAATATATAATATTAAGGTGCATTTAGTGTGCAGGCATATTTGTAAAATGTGGTCGTTTTCTGCTCCTTGCAAATGAAAATGACAGTTTTATGGAGATCTGGATCTGACCTTATATCAGGGCCGTGCTCAGAGATTTATTTTTGAGGGAAGTTAAGTGCGTATTTTTAGGATCTGATCAACTGCGCATGCGTAGTAACTTTATGTACGCAGTTTACGTTGACTATACGCACGGAAGTGCCAAACGGACGTACATGTGAACTGCACTTGGGGACATACGCATGGAAATCAGGCTACGGGAAAATTTACATTAAAGTGGGTGGGGGAAGGCATGTAAATGAACGCATGGAGGCGCGGTTATCAAGAATCGCATGGACGGAGCACATATACGCACGTAAGTACACATGGAAAGAACAGAGTGGTCTATGGACTCGTAAGTCACCGGCCACACGTCCGGGAGAGGGGAGTGTCGGGGTTGTTGGTGGGAGTTTCCTTGCTCTGGCCATGCATATAATTGCGTACCTTTCAAAGACGAATCTCTGAATATGCCCCTCAATGTTTATCTGTGGGAGCGTTTCAACCCCAATTTGCTACAAAAAGGGGTAAATTCAAGATAAGTAGTAGTATATGGATATTAATTGGAACGACAAAAGCAAAAAGTTGCTTAATATAATGATGATTGTACGCCTTACCAGATACTCTTAGCATTTTGTTTTAATAAATAAATAAATAAAATGTGGTCCATGAAGCAAACAATTCTGAAGTAAACTAAGTTATATGTACTTAATGTGATGCGCAACATAGGTTATACAAGGACAGTTTGCTGATGTGCACCTACAGAACAGCTGCTCAGATAGACAGCTAAACAGCTAAAATGTTTCTCATTTCTGCAGAAATTTTCCAACCATTGTAGTCTTTGGTATTTTTGTGTCTGTGACAGTTTGCATTGAAGGCTCACAGTGGGCAGTCATCTTCATGTGCAGATCATACTCTTGACTTTTTTTTTACAATGTATGCAGCAATTTAAATGTGTCACAGAAGGTTAACAAAAGGAGACACCTCTTTGCGCAATGAAGTGAATGAATATAGCTGTCATTTTTTCTTTTGTTTGACAGGTGCTGGCAATATGACTTACTTAATGCTTGTAAAATACATGCAGAATGTTTTTATTCAGTCAGCTTCAGTCTGTAAGAGTGGCGCAGCATTGCTATATATCCTGGTTTACACTGCAGCAGCAGGCACTGGTACATATTCTTACAACAACTAATTGTTATTCTATTATTTTATGCATCAAGTGAATTCAGCAAATTTTCAATGTTTTATCAGGGTTATTTTTTTTTACTTCTTTTCTATTTTTCTTATATAATTAGTTTTAAACCTGACACAATTAATACCTTGGGGCCGGATTCCAAACTCTGTCGCCGCTGCGGTCAGAGCTCCATCTGCTGTGGCAGCGGAGTTCCTATGGCGAATCGTAATCGTAAGTTCCGTATGTATGAAAGGACCACTGCCCTCACACGTACAGGACTTCTGATAATGGGATCCTACTGTAGCATTTATGCACCAACCCCACGGAAAATGGGGTCCGTGCATACATGAGGATCATAAAAGGCTTAGATCATATGTAAGGGCTACGATTTAAATACTTCCCACCATGTGTACACGATGTACGCATGTTGGCTAGTCCCGTCCCACCATAAGAATGGCTTCCAGCATGAAAGCCTTAATCTTGAGGATCCAGGTCCATGCTTTTGGGAATGCATTCGCACAGGTGTGGGTCCCCGCAAAGAAAGTCTGATTTGTGAAAAAACAGATTCCTCCCAGCCAGTTCGCAACTGCATATGCCTCGAACAGACATTGCAATCGATCCACGGAGCACTGAAAACTCTGTTTGTCAAAATGGTAAGTAAAAATAGTCCCTTCCTTAATTCTAGCCCTAACCCTGCCCTCTCACTACCCCAACCCTCCTTTCCTGGCAGCCTGACCGTAACCCTCCCTCCCCTGCAGCCTGAACCTAACCCTCCCTCCCCTGCAGCCTGACCCTAACCCTCCATTTATCACAGCCTGACCCTAACCCTCCCTTCTCTGCAGCCTGACTCTAACCAGCCTGACCCTAACCCTAACCATAAATAATTTACTTACCTGTTCCAGGTCCGGCGATAGCAGCGGCGGAGGTCCGGTGGAGGGATATCGGTAAGTGCGAAAGTAAATGGGTGAAGTATGCCGAACGGCATACTCACCCATCCATGAAAAAGAAGTGTAAATTGGAAACTATTCGAAAAAGGGACATCCGAAAAGGAACTTTCCGATGTCCCTTTTTCGGAAATGAGAGTTTCGTACCGGAGATTGTAAACGCATTTGCACATGCCATTTGTGTATGTTTTCCTCTTGCTCTGAGCAGAAAACATGTATAAGTGGAAAGTCTGGATCCAGCCCTTGCATATCATGCTTCAGGCAAAATACAAAAGGAAAAAACTTATAATAATAAATGCAGTTTTTTGGAAATAATGTAAGTTAAGTATAATTACCACTGACTGACGAGCCCCCTGTTATTAATATTATTATTGTTATTATTAAGTCTGTGGTGGCAGTCAGCGGGTTAACAGGCCCCTGCAAGTAGTGGAATGCAGTGGGGTAATACTTTGTATTTGGGAAATATGTGATGTCACCTCTCTCCACGGCTTTCCTGAAATTTCATGAATTCAATGCAAATGCAGGTGTTTCTCTATCCTCTTTTCCCAGGCTGTCTTCCTGCTGGAGGTCACAATTGGAGAATACAAGTTCCTGGAGAAATGAATGAAGGGGGGAATCATTTTGTGGCTGCCTATTTCTTCTTCATCCTTTATCTCTTGTGATCCATAGAGCAGAACTAAAACCCTGAGAGTTCACACAAAGCCACAAAGCAAATGTGTGGAGGTATAAATGTATAGTAATTGCAAAGGCTGCTCACCTCTACCTACTGTTCATTCATCTCCAACATAACTTCTAGGATTCAGATATCATTCATTGATTGCAAAAGTAGCTAATAGATTAAAGGGGACTTTTTAGTCACAAAAACTAGTCAAAAACTACTTTACTTTGTCAAGAATGATTCAACACGGACATAGCCTTTTGACTGCAAGTGCCTAAAATTTCAAGGCTACCTCAGTTTCCCATATTTGCACCATGGCGCAATGCAAAATGAAATATCCCTCTAATGGTCTCATTCGGAGCTTTGCATCATTTTGGTGAAGCAGGCACAATAGCGGCTATTTTCATGCTTCTAAAATGCTGCCAAGTCTCTTTATCCTGTGTTGATCAGCCAGTGCAAATGACTATCCCTAAGGTCAGTGCCGAGACATGTTTTTCAACAGAGAAAACACACATTCTATAACTGTCCTTTTGTAGCAAGGCATCATACAGGATCTCTGTGCAGAGCAAAATAACAAGAACATAGCAATGAATGGTAAGTACTCAAAATTCAGATTCAGACCCAAACTGTTTTGGTCTCCTATTTACAACAGAAAAAGAATTTTGTTGGTTGGACCATTATTTGAGTCTGTTAAATTACATTTAAAATAAACTTTGTCTTTCACTACACTTTAGCAAACATGGCACTTGCAAAACTGTTATTGAGAGTACTCATCAAAGTGTCTATAAGCAGGGGCTCTGTCTGATTCCTGTTTGTTTTAGTTGTATTTCTGGGTTTAGGAGATTTCTGGCAATAGGACTAAAATGTGTATGACAGGTAAAAGCATTTATAAAACACTATTTCCTCTGGGTGTATTTATATGTCCACTTAAACGTCACCATATTTCTTATCTGATTTGAGGATGTGAAGAAGGATCTGTTTGCAAAGACTACCATGAAAGATTCCGTGTTACAAATGGCTACTTGATGAAAGCTTGTGTGTGCTAATAGGTCAAGATTGCATTGGACATTACCCACCTGCTCAGCACTGACCTTATAAATTGCAAACACATTTTTTTGTTTTCAGACCGAGATGTGAACTCAAGGTCATTAGCAGGGATGATGTACTAGACTTAGATGCCAGAGACATATGTGAGATAGCTGAGGGTAGAGTTTCCACTGTGGCATTGGACTTCCCAGTAGGCCCCCTCAATGTATAGAGATGTTAACTATCTGCAAACTGCTTTGAATCCAGATTCAAATTAAATATCTTTTAGGGATTGTAATAAGATGATGATTATTTTCTATCCTAATACCACCCAGATATAGCAGTAAGATTTGGTTAAAAGTAAGAGACCATTAACTGCTAGATTTAAACTGTAGCTTCTCCTAATGTCCAGGGGGATCCTACAACTTCCAGAAGTGTATATTGTATTAAGCGACACAGCACTGTATCCATACCCTACCCTATACTGAGCGACAACAAAGTAATTATATGTTTTCTAAATTGAACTGATTTCATATTTTCTTGTTGCCTAGTGTATTTTTGTATCCTATTGCAAGATACCAGCCAAACAATAAAGGGTCATTCTATCTCTAGCTTTATCTCCTCTCCATAGGACAGATATAGCTTTTGGGGAATTATTGATTTTTATATATGATTTTGTAAATTTATCATCTTTTTGAAGTGTTCTTTTTTTCTGTGTTTTCTTAGGATTTTCTTAAGTAAGTTGTCATAGTAATATCCAACACATTAGACACAATACAATTCTGAAAAATGTCACCACAGTGCACTTGGCTCTAACTCATTAATTGTTTCACCGGACACCTGACTATTCTGCAAATAGTCAACATCGTGCCTGTAGTGCAACCAGTATCTGCACAGATGACTTATATTTTTCTTACGTTTGACCGGCAGCTGCACAAAATTGCCCAAAAGTCCTTACAGTTCATCGGAGGACAACAATTGGGAATCTGGTACGGCAACTCCTGATAACTGGAACGGGCACATGGGTGCCTCATACCCTCCAACATTTTATAACTGAATATAAGTACCCCTGAGGAGGGGGTGTAATTTTTCCTGTGAAGGGGTGTGGCATTAATCTGCTCTCATTTTACACATTATCATATGAGCTAAGGACTCACAGGAGAGGGTCTTGTCGCTTTAGCAGAGCTGTAGGAGTCTGTCCCAGCAGCTCTGCTATAGTGATCAGATGCTGCAGGACTGGAAGGTGAGTTTAGGGGGGGAGGGAACTGCTAGGCCAGAATCCGGTACAGCAGCCCTTTTAGCCGGTACAGACTATTAAAAATAGGTACTGTACCTGCTGAATAGCTACAGTGGGAGGGTATGGTGCCTTTATGCCCTGGCCCCTTCCTGCAGTCCTTATTGCTGTTGGTGGGTACAGCTAATTAGTTGCATATGAAATTTAGAAGAACAGATGAACTATGTTTTATAACCTAAGGTTCCTTATTCCTGAATATCAGTTATCTGGAATCATGAGGGTAAACGCAATCTATTTTTGAGGGAAATCGATGGGATGGAGAATTCATAATGCAAATTTTGGGGTAGATTCAGAACTACGTCCGTCTTCCATAGACGGACGTAATTCACTGAACAATAGCTACTGCGCATGCGTAGTAGCTATTGTACGTAATCTGCGTATCGTTCTGATACCTAGATTGCATATATGCGGTCTTTTAGACCGCTGTTGTACGTAATCTGCGTATCATTTCGATACATAGATTGCGTATATGCGGTCTTTTAGACCACTATTGTACGTAATCTGTGTATCGTTTTGATACGTAGATTGCATATATGCGGTCTTTTAGACTGTATATACGCAACCTACGTATCGAAACGATACGCAGATTACGTACAATAGCTACTATGCATGCGCAGTAGCTATTGTTCAGTGAATTACGTCCGTCTATGGAAGACGGAAGTAGTTCTGGATCCAGCCCTTTGTCATTATCGCCCCATCCTTAAAGAAGCAATAGGGTCATTGGGCCTGATCCAGAGGTACGCCCGCCGTCGCTAGGACGGCGGGGGTAAGATCGGCTTTTCAGCCGATCAGCTTTTCAGCCGATCTGCGTATGCGCCGGGCAGATGTTGCCCGGCGTTACTACGGCAATGCCCGATCATGGATCGGGCGTCCGTAGCAGCGCCGTA
>WWET01006326.1:49241-59760 GCA_011038615.1 Limnodynastes dumerilii
AAAAAAAAGGGATTAAGGAATCAACTTGATTCCTTATGCCACCGCTCCGTGAGGCAGGTAACCATTGCGCATGCGCCGTGCGTGTACGGCGCATGCGCGACTATTTTACTGCATCGTCAGCGCTTCACATACGAGTGAAGCGCCGGTGATGCAGGGGAAACACTCACTGATCATCGTGAGTCTTCACGATGAAGGTGAGTGTTTATAAATCTGGGGAGTGAAGTGTCCAGGCTCGCTGCGATGATAAGCGAGCCTGGATCACTATCACTCCCCAGATTTATGCGGTGTCTGTAAATAGAGCCCATACTGTCAGGTTATGTCAGGGATGCTATGGCAGATCACCAGGGTGCGGAGTCTAACTATGAGTCTGGTATTCACCAGCAACCCATATTGGGCCTTATTCATAATTATGGGAAGAAGGGGACTTACGCAAGTCATTTGCATAAATCCCCTATACATGTAACTTTGGCTCATGTGTGCACCAGATGTTATGGTTTTGAAACCTAGAAGTGAATGGTGAGCAGAAGACCACGTAAGAGTCCATTCCTGCCAGGAAAGACTGGAAAAACTGAAGTTCTCAGAGGGACACTGGATCATCAAAATGGAATAAATTGTTTCTGCTGTGACAGAAAGGCATTTGCCACACATCCACAGTTCATATTGGTGTTATGCTTCCAGGAGGGAGTGTTTCCTGGACATACATTAGAATTCTTTATATTAATTAAACATTATTCTAATATCATAGCCTTACCCTGTAGTGTTGCTTACCATTTTTATGGCCTACTAAAATAAGCAACTAGTCTATCAATCTATTATTGGCTAATAACAGGATTTAATGTTCTGGTAAATAAGATAAAGAACAAATGTTTCCCTTCCCCATGATAAGAAACAGTCTGTGTACCCAAGGTGTAAAAGAAATTAGTACAGGTGTAAGTAATAATCCTGGGATTAGAGAATATGTAGGGATGAAGATTTTATGGCAGCGTAAACTCGCGTAATTACAGACACCCACACGCACGGAAAATGTGCGGGGGTCTGAATCCAGTCCATAGGTTTTACAGTCCTCGCTGCTATTGGCTGCTTTTAGAAATAGAGACAGCCAAAAGTTATTTTTCGGCTGTCTCTATTTCGAATATGCATCCTTTTTAGAATTTTTTTTTAATGAATGGGTGAGTATGCCAATTGGCATACTCACCCATTCAGTTTCGCAGGACCCGCAAATGACAGCTCCAGAGAGGTGACTAACCTCTCGGGGAACTTTAAGTGTTGGGGGAATAGGGTTAGGCTCTTAGGAAGGGAGGGTTAGGGTTAGGCTATAGAGAAGAGAGGGTTAGGGTTAGAACTAGGGAAACAGTCAGCATAGCTTTTCCTGTTACCTACTGAAGCACCACGTTCGGTGCTCCAGGGATCGATTGCTATGCCTCATCGAGGCATAAGTAATCAATATCCCAGCCAATTCGGAACTGGCTGAGAGAGAACGACCTTATCGAAATAGGGCAGTTCGCAACGGGGACCCGCACTCAGTTTATACCATCAGGATACTTTTTTAAAATTTTATTTACCGGATTGTAGTGGCATTCTTTGAGCCGGATTTACTAAACTTAATTTTAGTCAAGGCGCCTGTTTTGGTCAAATTAGGTGGTGATTATGTCATTTAGTAAAATCACTGAATATTGTACTTTGCTTAATTCTATTAAGGCCATGGCAATTTTTTTAATGATGGACATACAAAGCACTGGATTTATTAAGTGTATATTTGTGCAATCACCATTCAATCGTATTCAAAGTGCTGAAACATATGCGCCATGTAAGAGAGGCGCTCTTGTACAAATAGTAGCCAATTATTCTTGAATGGTTCTCTTCCCCTATAAAAGTGACCTCACAATTGCAAGCAGTTGTTTGATTTTGTAGGAACATTATGGAAATTAGTAGCTTGCTTATGTCTAGCTCTCTTCATATGGCCTTTTTGGCTATTTTAGCAAGCAAACAAAGTAGTGAGGATGACACTGAACAACACCAACCCCAAGTTCCGTACAGGCTACGCATAACCCCAGCCAGAAGTCATAATGGACCTAAAGGTGGCCTTCTATAGATTCTCTGGATTCCCTAATGTCCTGGGAGCTATAGGTTGCACTTATATACCACTGAGACTACCTAAACAAAATTCTAATTTGTATGTAAATTGACACCATTACCCTTTCCTAAATGTTCAGATGGTCTGTGATGGCAGCTTGAGAATTTTGAGTGTCTTCTGGTTATCCTGGGTCCTGTCATGATGCCTATATCCTGAAGCAGTCATCCATTTATGCAAAATTCGAAAGTGCTCAAATGCTAGAGGAATGTTTGCTGGGTAAGTATTTGCCTTGGTTATTTAAAATTATTTAGTTGTATTTTTAAACATTAAAGTGTGTGAACGGATATGTTTCTATAAGTCCTAACCTTCATTTTTTCTTAGGGGACTCAGGATGTATGGGTGGCGCTACTGGCTGATGACTCCTCTGTTGGATCTGCACACTCCTGGGCAGCACAGATATAATGAGGTGCATATAGCCACTAGAGGTGTGATAGAACATACATTTGGACTATTGAAGACCAGGTTAAGGTCTCCTAATAAATCTTGTAGCGTGCTTCTTTGTAACCCTGAAAAGGTGTCTGATACTGTACTTGTTTGTTGTATCCTGCATAATGTGGTTTTAAGTGAACAATCCCCTGACATTATTGCAATAGAAACTCCTGAAAAATAGGGCCCACTTACATCTGGAGATGTGTTTATAACAGAGGGAGGGGGGAGGCAGGAAAGGAATAAACTGATTTAAACTTATTTCAATTGTATTCTTTTTTTAAAAATTCAAACATAATATTTGTCATTCAAATTTTAATTACTATGTATATGTTTAGACATGAATTAATGAATGTATTTAACCATCATGTAAGACTATACAATTTATTTATGTTTATTTAAAAATAAAAACACACACAATGTTTCCCAAAAGTTTTTTGTTTTTATTTTTTGGATAAGTAGATGCACAGTAATTGGGTAAGTTTGCAAACAAAAATAGCATTTCAATGTTTGAATTTTTAAAAACAAACAAACAATTAAGGATGCTTTCTGGCTGAGTGACGCATTGGTAAAGTCAGATGTCCCCTTCCCCTACCTCCCCTTGTACCAACCCCATGATGAGTAGGCGTGGTTGGAGTAGAGCTATGAGGTGTATTTGCCTGACTAGTTTCGGCGGGTGAGGAACTAGTAGAGGGAATGCACTAATGATGTCCTCATGTATTTGGCCCGACATTTGGACACCATGAGTGGTAAGCTCATGTATGATGTTATTACCTGCTTCAACAGCAGCAGTATTTTTAGCTATCAGAACATTACGTTGCTCCATAGCAGAAGCCAAACAATGAATTCCTAAACTTAAAATCGTATTGGTTGCTCCGAAACATGAGCGTAACTAAGGGGGGGAGGTTTGGGGGTTCAAACCCCATCCATCGAAAATGAAATTTACACTAGATAGAATGGGGTTTCCATCAAAAATAAAATTTGCACTATATAGAATGGGATTTCCATAGTAGGTACTCAAAAGATTGGTTGGCACAAGGAAAGGTGTCACTGAAACAGGCCAGACGGCAGGCGGTGTGGGTGACGCGGCAAGTAAACAATGCACACATAGCCAATTTATAGCTTACGCTTGGGATGGCGCGTTGTTAGGGACATACAGATCGCGGCATATAAGTTGAACAATGGCTTTTAATGCGCAGTGACAAATTTTCGGGTCTCAAGCGAATGCGGTATGAGGTGCGACGTAGGAGGGGCCACGTGTAAGTATAGCGTTCTACATTGTACCTGCGCGGACGACCGCCATTTTTGTTCAACCTTTGTGCCGCGGATTGTATCTTCTTTGCGTTATTATTCTAAGATTGTTAGTATTGATTCAAAGCTAAAGCAGTGTGGTGCATCGTGCATAAAGTGTAGGTACCGGTGACTGATGCACATGAAAAAATTAAACGGATCAGTGATTTTTTTTAAGCCTATGGTGGTATTTTGTTTTATTTTTTGCCAACCAAAACCCCCCCCATGAAAAATCTATAGCTACGCCCATGCTCCAAAATGTTGAGTGAAGTTGTCATATGTAGGCACAGTGATTTGGTATAAATTGTTTTGTTAATATGGATTCAATTGCTAGAGCCATTTCTTGTAGAGCATCTTTCTGCTGTTCTTCTTGTGAGTGATGCTGTTCTTCAGCGGCTTGTTGGGTTGTGGGGTGCTCTATGGGTGAATGAGGCTGGATGATTTGCAATGTCACACAAGTTTGGCATCATCATCAGAGGATGAAGAAAACAATGGTGGGGTGCTTTTGCGGTGGAGGTGTCCGTTCTTCTTAGGGACCTGAACAATAAGAATATGCTGATATGTTTGATATGGTTTAAGATTTACATATGCTTTTCTCATTGTAACTTTAAAGAATAGTTTTACATATCTTTTTAATAAAAAATTAAAATAACATTGAAAAGTATATACAAATAATAAAATTAAAGATTACCTTGCATGCTAGCTGAATCCGTATGGAACACATTAACCCCTTCTATTATTTCAGTAGGCATTATAGCTATAAGTTGATTCTCATATGTTATGAAGGTCATTTTCATAGGGGGTCTTCCACCAGTATGGACAGCTGCCCTCCTTTCCGCAGCTAGCTTGTCTTTGAGGCAATTCCCCTCAGAATGCTTATACAGACCAACTGCATTGACTGCTTGGACTACTTTGTACCAAAGTTTCCTTTTATGGACAAAATGCCTGGTCAATATCACCTCATAAACAGGGATTATTGACGCCAAAGCACAATTTTCACCATGTGAAAATCTGATTTTGCAGCCACTTTTAGTTTTCTTAGGAGCAAATGGTTCTGAATCTGCAATCTCCCACTACTCCTCCTCCTCCTCCTCCACTGACTTTGGATGTCCAGATCTTAAAACTACAGGGCACATAATAAGCAACAAACATAAAATGAGTATTCAAAAAACGTACATGCATGCTTCTAAAGACATACAGTAATGCATACCCTCCAATTGTACCTATTTAGCAGGTACCATTTTTTGATGGTCTGTATTGGCTAAAAGGGCTAATAAGGCTCCTGTACCGGATTTTGGCCTGGCAGTTCCCTCCAGCCTATACTCACCTTCCAGCCCTGAAGCGTCTGATCACTATAGCAGAGCTGCAGGGATAGACACCTACAGCTGTACTAAAGTGATAAAACCCTCTCCTGTGAATTTTTTACTTATATGTTAAGGTATAAATATATTACACCTTATCATTCATGCAAATGATAGCAGATAAGAACCACACTCTCTTCACAAGACAAACCATGTCTCCTTCATGGACATGACCCCCAGGTGTACTGATTTTTCATAAAAAAAAAGGTATTGTAAAGTACAATAAAATTATAAATAAAAAACATATTACAGCGTCATACACAAGCAAAGACACATGCAGGCATCACAAATCAAACACAAAACCCCAAAAATATGGCTTTGACCATGATAATGCTAAAAAATTACACAGCCAAATACAATCAAACACACAAGCATGCATGGTGACAACAACAAACTAGAATCTGCAAACATATGTTTAAGAGCATGCTTGATTACTCTAAAATGACTAAAACTATGGGCCAGATCCAGATTGCTTTCTGTACGTGCAGGGGTCTGTCCGTCCGATAGAGAGAGGGGAGTGCACGCCCCTTGTCATTCCCCTCTCTCATGTGGGCTTTATGGCAGCTTACACTGTCTAAAGCCTGCCTTAAGTAAATCGTGCGGATCAGCCCACTCCCAAACTGTACAATTACAATGCTTCCCCTCGCCAGCTAAAGTGCAATGGGCTCATAGAGAACTAAGTTCCGAGCGAATCTTACTAACCCACTTACTAACGTCTGGAGGGTGCAAGTCAGGATCTGGCCCTCTAAGTGTGAGTAAAATATATATACTTACTAAGAATGTTGACAAAAGAAATTCTCCCAAAGAATTAAAGCCACAAAAAGACACAACACACTGCTCACAGCAACTTCTACTATCTCTCTCAAAATGAAAGTGATATTTTACTCCATTATATAGCGTTTGTCCTTTGAGATCTCACAGTAGCTTTGTTAAATGCCACGATTTTTCAAAAAATCGCAAGATTTCAAGAGAAAAACACCAACCCACATTATTTCCATAAAAAATATAGAATGCATCTCGAAAAACAGATTAATCGCTGTAATTCAGAGACCAAAATGGTGGCGCATTTTGTTTGTAAAAATCGAGGTGTTTTGCCATTGATTTGAAATTCAAAATCGACCATTAGTGACTATTGCATTCGCAGCAAGGGCTGTCGATAAAAAAAATGCTCAAAAACACGCCCCTTAATAAAACTAGGCCTTTGAGTGTTAAGTAGGCTGCTTATTAGGAACACTGGGCCGTATTCAGACTTCCGTTTGCAAACGCGAATATACGCACGCACGTAGCAAGGAACACCCACCAAAGCCCCAGTCACTCCCCTTGCTAATCCGTGCTCACGTAGACTTACACCACCATAGACCAACTCTAACTTTCCGTGTGCAGTCTCTCGCATATGTGTCCTCCGTACGTGCGTATCATGATAATTGCGCCCACTTTCCTTCATTTAAATGCATCACCCCACCCATTTTCACTTAAATTCTCCCGTGCGTATATTTGCATAGCATATCCGGACGTATGTACCCACGTGCGTATCATACGTCCGTCCGTAAGGCACTTCCGCATGTATAGTCTACGTCAACTACGTACAAAAAGTTATTAAAGTTATTATACGCATGCGCAGTTACCAAAAATTACGCACGGGAGTCGCCATGAAAACGGAAGTCTGAATACGGCCCACCATTATTATCCTAGTTTTTCCTAATATGCACTGTCACAAAAATCTTAGGATGTTTCTATAAATATGATTATTAATGCATTCGATTGTGTTAATTACACAGTCTATTTAGACATCTTTTGAATTAGAATACAGGGGTGACTTTTTCATCAATTTGTTTGACAAAGTGCCATAATATGATGTAGACATCACCTTATAGTTGTACAGACTTATTTCTGAGTGACAGACAGCTATCACATTAGAAGTAAATGATAACAGATTTAGTAGACTGAAAGGTAGGCCCCTCTTGACTGTGGCCAACCTTTGACCTGACTCCTGCAAGCTTGACTAGCGCAGGGTAATTGTCACAGGTGCTGGGAAATAGCCAGTCTACCAATCCTGTTTATAAAAGCAAGCAGGACAGAAGGTTTAGACAGGGAGCTTGACCTCTGATGACACTTCAAGGAGACTTAGTTTAAACAATGAAAGGAAATAGATAGACAAGAATCAAAAGGAAATTGGGTCAACTCCACTTCCACAGAGTAACAGGTACTAAGAAAATAAGGTACACACTCACTATTACTTTGGATATAATATATATATATATATATATATATATATATATATACACACAAAGAATGGCACTCCAATTCAGTTCTTCAGTTCAACTTGCCTGGGCACACTTGATGTAGAAAGGACAATGGTGGCAGGGCACTCACAGGTCTTTCAATGAACAGAAAAGGTATATATATATTTTCATGTGGAACAATTTAGTAAAAGATGAAGCTTTGTTTTTTAATGAATGCCTCAATTTAGGGTTTCTGTCAAATTGTTATTGAAATAAATTTCTAGGGCTATGGATGTTCTATTGTCATGTGCCAATTTGTAATATAATAATATTTAATAATTTTTTGTGGTTTGACATCCATGACAAGGTACTGTAACTGGTGCAGGCTTTTAGCTCACAGATCATAGACCATATCCAGAACTAATAACGTCAGCCAGCTTATGCAAGTGGTGTGTACATGTTTGCGCACTGCCGGTAGATGTTACACATTGGAACTCTGAACGTTATTCCATACATTCAATGTTCCATATGTATGGGCCAGAAGCTGCCCCCTACACTTTTGGGTTTCACTACAGGTTCTTGCAAACCACGAACTGTATACTAAATTGGACTTTTTTGCGCTGGTGAACCAATCTCTCCTTTTTCCATATGTATGTTCAAGTATACGCATTGTAGGCAGGCATTACAATTGTACAGGAGGCATTAAAATTGTACAGAATGTGCAAGGTTTGACATCTCCATACGTCAGTGTTCTGCAACTTCCATTTTGAGTGTATACTGTTCTGCACAGTTGATAATCAAGGTACGGGTATGAACACGTAAGTGTCCCAATACGCAATACTTACGAATCCAGATCCTGTTTTTTCCTTGGCTTTTGGTTCCCCTTCATGGCCTACTCAGTCCCCTACTCATAAATTTTTATATGAATGGGTAAGTATGAGATTCGATACTCACCCATTCTTTTTTGGAAGCACTGCCGCCGTGGACTTAGGGTTAGGCTGCAGGAGCTTAGATTTACAGAATAAATTAAAAATAAAAACGCTTTTAATTTTAAAAAAAGTAAAAAAAAAAAAAGACAAATAAGTTAAAACTTACCTGTCTGGGCGTTGCTTCTTCCTTGGAGTTCCATGCATGCGCAGTGTGCCTTTTGAGACATTTCATTTTTTGAGTGGGCTCCATGGCTCTGAGCGATAATCGTGGGACCTTGCCGGAGAGGTAAGTATTCATAAATATGAGCCATGGTGTTGCAAGGCACGCTGCGAGGCCCAGTGAGCCTCGCTTACGCAATTAGCGCTCAATGTGCTAATCATAGGAAATAAAACTGATTGGCTATTTTGGGAATTTTTTGGGAGCGTGGGCTGCACCTTTCTCTTTTGCTCCTCCCTTAGAGGAGTTAGGAGAGTGAGGGAGGCTTCTCCACTACCCTTAGAGTCCTTATCAGGACTCTAAGCCACCCATTCACCTTCCCCACCTGCTTCCCTTTTGCATTGTGGGCCAGTACCATCTTCCTCTGCCTCTTTTATGTCAATGTGACTCACATGCCTGCGAAGCCATGCCCCTTTTAGCAGCTCAGTAAGGTCATGCCCCTTTCTAAGTTTTCCCTTTTTGGGGATTTTTTTACAAATTCTTTTAAACATTCATTGTTGAGGAGTTTCTGCATTACAGAAAAACCACCTGGGTGCACCACTGCTCATCATCGCAGCACATCCTTGCTGTTCAATCTGTGTTTTCATCACAGAACATCCCTGCTGCCCAGATTGTACTATTCAACATCACAACACATCCCTGCTGCTCAGCCTAGACTACTCACTGTCGCAGCAAGGATATTCCAACAGCACCAACAACACACAATAAACTTACCTTCAGCCACTGTGGTCTCTCCTTGAACTTTTCTTGTGGATTTGGTCAGTAAGCAAACCTTATATTAAAACTAGAGATTAGCAGTTTGGATTCTGTAAGATCCGACAGATCCGAATTTTGGGGTTCGGAGTCACACCGAGCCATGCCTCGTTTCCTCCCAACAAATTCAGATCTGTAATCAAGGCAAAACACAATTTTTACTACAAATTCAGATCTTTTGAAACTTGTATTTTCTGCTTCCTGTCTGACAGGAAGTATCACATGACTGTGATCAGCCATTCACAGAGGGCTGAACATAGAAGCAGGCATATAGAGACTTTTTTTTTTATAAACAACTACAACTTTATTGAGCTGAGTAAAAAACTGAACAAAATGGCTGAGATGAGTGATATCAGAGGTGCAACTATGGTGGGTGCTAGGAGTGCAGTTGCTATGGGGCAACCCCCCTGCAAACAGTAATCCAACCCACACTCCTCTGCAGCCCCGCTGAAGAAACAGTCCTCACATGCAATTGCTGGAGCTACACACACAGTAAGAAAGATCACAGCTAGACTGTCTTGGACCCAGTGGCCCACCCATGGGGGTATTTTGGTAGCTCAGAAACACCCCAAAAATTATTAACTTGAAAATAAATAAATAAAACATTAACTTGAAAAGGGGCGTGGCTTCATTGGTTTGTTGACTAGACAGACATAGAAGAGGAATCCCACCACAGGGCAGTTACCATAACAAGGGAGCAAGTTTCCCCAAATGTTTCATATTAAGTGACAGTGTGAGGGGCCATGTATCCATCAGTGTCACACACAGACAGATGTTCCCATAGTCATGCACATAGGCAGGGATGATCAGCCAATAGGGTGACAAGGTGGCAGCCTAGGGTGCCAGACTCCAGGGGGGCATATTGAAATGTGTGTATGTGATAGAGAGAAAGAGATAGAAGGGCCCTGAAAATACACTTTCCTGTGTTAATGGCTCTTAGAACTGGTATGAGTGACAGGTGGTAAAGTGTGCAGAGATACTATGTGGCCTAACTATAGTACCTCCACACACTGCATCAACAATGTTGATGAAGTTGTGCTCATAATTTATCTAAGCAGACACCATTCTGCCACTCATACAATTGCTAAGAGCCATTAACCCTTAGGGCCAGATTTACTAAGCTGCGGGTTTGGAAAAGTGGAGATGTTGCCTATAGCAACCAATCAGATTCTAGCTCTCATTTTATT
>WWET01006327.1:43886-57756 GCA_011038615.1 Limnodynastes dumerilii
TGGGACCCTTGGGGGGGGGGCTTTTTTTTTCTCTCTCTCATCCTGCCGTACCTCCAAGTTCAGCCAATCAACTGCTTGTTCCGCCCTCCTCACATGCTGATTGGGCAGCCCATGACAGGGATGGGGAGTGACAGGACGGGGTTGTCCCTGTGACTGGTGGGGCACTTAATTAGATTATTAATTATTATTATTATTATTATCTGAATCAATATCCTGGAGAATAAGGCCTTCTGCATCCATTTCCTCATTCAGTGCTGTCAAATTTCCAAGTGGATTATGAGAACAGCTTGCACAGCACCGGATCCAGAGTTTGAATATAAAAGGATAACAGGAGGAAAGTTACACCTGGGTTAAACCATTGATTGCAGGGGAGTTCAGTTTTATCTGTTGCAAACAGTATCAGAGCTGACAGCTGATATTTCCCAGCCCAAGTATAACTAGCAATTTAAAAGGAAACCTGGTCAGTATCTGTGTGTAATTATCAAAAGCAAAGTATTCTCTATATGGTGTTGCCCGGGTGTAACTTTCCACCAGTCTTCCTCTTAACTCTGGCGGAGACGTAAAATTGCGTTTTGGTAAGTACTGTGCATGCGCACCATAGAAAATACGCTCCGTAATGTAGCGTAAATGTGAACGTATGGGCCATTCACGTATGTGTCGCATAAATCCTTACGTGTGGGCGTGCCAATTTTACGTGAGTCCGAAATACGTCTGAAATACGCTATGTAGGCGGGGGTTTGTATTTAAAGTGTACAGTATGGGCGTTCTTAGCTGTGTGAATACGTGTTGGCCATACGTACGTGTGCGGATCAATGCGGTTACGTGGACAAAAGTTAAGGTAGGGTTTGGAAAGTGGATCTCGGACAAAATACGTACATTCAAGGGGTGTGCCGAGGGGAGTGTATAGAAGGTACGCACGCGAAAATACGCTACGCGAGTAAACAGATTGCAAGCGGAGTTCTGGATCTACCCCAATTACTCAGAATCTAGGGGAGTAGTGAGGGCAGTCGCAGGTCAGATTTATAAACTAAAACAATATAATGAATCTGCTGCTTGAGAATAATTTGCATCACTCATCTTTATGAAAAAAAAAAAAGAGGGGTCTCAATAAGTCGAGAGATTGTGGTATTATATAACGTCACCCTTTTCATTAATGCAGATTGTTGCTATCGTTACAGTGGTTCTTATGATTTATTTAAAACACAAATAAATAAAATGTGAATAAATATCTAGATTATGATGAAGCGGTATTAGATAGATATAATCATTTAAGGGTTCACCCTGACTCCCATTGAATGGATTTTAAAGCGATCAGTTAAAAAGTAAGTTTAATATTGCAGCAAGAACTTTACCGTCAAAGCATTGAATTTATGCTGCGCATTCTCTGTTCTTGTTTTTTCATCCACGTCTTCATCTTCATCCTACACAAAGCAACGTAATAAACTCATACAAGGAAGCAATTTGAATGGGGACATAAATGACATGAGTGAACAAATTTGGATGACATTATTCTCATATCATAGCTGTGAATGGTTGGAGAGGGGAATGGCAAAAGAAAATAATTACAAAATAATTAAAAACAGAGAAATTTGCCATTAAAATTACAAATAGTGGGGCCATAATTAAGCAAATAATTATGTTACAATCAAGAGGATTTTCTATTTGCAGATGAACCGTTTCCCATAATAAGATGACATGTTATAGGCAGGATTCAAAATGAACTCCTATATCACAAACACGGTCCAGGATATAACCCAAGAAGAAATCCAGTGCAAAAATCTTAACAATATAATAATAAATTCACAACAACAAAAAACAAAACAATTAACATTTGGCCTTTTGGATTGCATTTTATTCAATAAATAAATAAAAAATAAATGATGTCTTAAAATTGGCCTCTCTACACTGACCTTTCCGTGACACAGTGTTAACCGAGCTCAGA
Organism: Limnodynastes dumerilii; assembly: GCA_011038615.1. Classification (NCBI taxonomy): domain Eukaryota; kingdom Metazoa; phylum Chordata; class Amphibia; order Anura; family Limnodynastidae; genus Limnodynastes; species Limnodynastes dumerilii. The sequence goes on from WWET01006327.1 coordinate 45,829, forward strand.
GGAGCTGGGCAAAACCTCTCTGCCCACTACATCAGGTATCAGAATCGGGGTACAATGTTTTGAACAGGATAGGGCAGTCTTACCAACGGATCTTGGAGTAGGTTTCTTTCTGTCTGTTTTCTGTGTAAATTCCTTTTTCTCTTTGATTTTAGCACCTTCTTCTGAGGTTTTATCTGCCCGTGTGGAGACAGGAATGGAGGTTATAATAAATGAATTGCAGCACATACACAAGGCACACAAGTTAGTAGAAGGCAGTGCGGTCAATTCTCTGGCAACTAGTACTGTAGCGTGATGGAGGGATGTAGATGACGATACCTCAATTCTATCAACAATTCCTAAGGAATAAACAATAAAATAATAATAATAAGAGAAAATGGGGCCGTATTCAGAGATCCGTTTTCACTGCCAGATGTGCGCGTATTTTTGCGAACGGACAAACTGCGCACACGTAGTAACTTTTGGTACGCAATCTACGTTGATTATACGCTCGTATAGGCTAGTAGGCACGGACCTTTGAATCGCACGTGGGTATGTACGCACGGATCTCCCACGCAAATATACGCACGTGAGAATTTAAATAAAAATGGGCGGGGACGGCATTTTAATGACGGAATGTGGGCGTGGCTATCATGAATCACATGCACGGAGGCCACATACACACGCAACTGCACACGGAAAGATGCAAGTGGTCTATGGAGCTGTAAGTTTACGCCAGCACGGATTTGCGAGGGGGGTGTCAGGGGTTTTGGTGGGTGTTCCTAGCTACGTGTGTGCGTTTATTTGCGTTCGCGTTTGCAAACGGATGTCTGAATACGGCCCATTATTATTATTATCAGTCCATACAATTTCACAGTACTCGGAACCCTGTAGGGCGTCGAATCCTTGCTTTATGCAGACTCTGTCATTCGTCCTCTACCTTAAGACTTTCCAACTACAAAATCCAGATCCGTAGTAAAATCGCGGCATGTGCGCTTAGTAAATTGCAATAGGAAATAATTCCCCTTTTTTCGAACATCTGGATTTGGTCCTGAGTTACTTACACTTCGGAATCAGGACCACTATATGTGTCTCTATAGGTGACAGAATGATATGGGTCTGATGAGAAAGGGTGACTGGGCAATACCCTAGAACAGGCCTGGCCAAGCTGTGGCTCTCCAGATGTTTTGGAAGGCCTGATCTAGGGTATATCCCTGTCTAGAATACATAACAAGTAGTCAGTATAATTGGTAATAAGTTGTAGACTTACCTTACACGCTAGCTCCATCAGATGGGCTGGAGGGCCATTGGAATCGGAGCTGTCTGAGCCTCCGGTGCTGAAAAAGCAGAAAAGAACAATTATTTAGCAAACAACACCAAACCACACACCCCCTGATTGGTGTACTCTCTCATATTTCCCCTGATTGGTGTACTCTCTCATATTTCCCCTGATTGGTCTATTATCTCATACTCTCCCCGACTGGTCTACTTTCTCATACTCCCCCCAGGTTGGTCTATTCTCTCATACTCCTTCTGATTGGTCTACTCTCTCCTGATTGGACTATTCCCTCTACTCCCTCTGATTGGTCCACTTTCTCATACTCCCTCTGATTGGTCAAATCTCCGATCACTGTGACCTACACTCTGATCATGTCCTATCTCTGCATACTTTTGCAGAAACAGAAGCGATTTAGCGTAGGGGGTAATCGTCAAAGTGATTACTGACAGTTAAATAAATTGAAATGGTCTCCTGAAACCTCTCTACTCACCTGGAATCTAGGTCTGACAGGATGTCATTGTAAACGGAATCATTGCTTGAGCTTAATTGATGATTGGAGCTGACTCGTTGTTTAACAATGTCCTCAAGTTCTTTCAGGCAAACATAAAACTGAAACACAATCACTTAGATCATTAGTTGTAGCAGTACTGGGGCATCATCCATCTGAGACCTGAGATCTGATACGTCTGCGCACAGGGTCTGCCAGGATTTCTGGTCATTCAGAAATAACCAGAAGTATTGAAATGTGCATGTATACCCAAAAGAGGGAACGCCCACACTGTACACTGACTAAGAGGGAACGCCCACACTGTACACTGACTAAGAGGGAACGCCCACACTGTACACTGACTAAGAGGGAACGCCCACACTGTACACTGACTAAGAGGGAACGCCCACACTGTACAATGACTAAGAGGGAACACCCAAACTGTACAATGACTAAGAGAGAACGCCCACACTGTACAACGACTAAGAGAGAACGCCCACACTGTACAACGACTAAGAGGGAACTCCCACACTGTACAATGACTAAGAGGTAACGCCCACACTGTACAACGACTAAGAGGGAACTCCCACACTGTACAATGACTAAGAGGGAACACCCACACTGTACAACGACTAAGAGAGAACGTCCACACTGTACAACGACTAAGAGGGAACGTCCACACTGTACAGCAACTAATAGGCAACACCCCACACTGTACAATGACTAATAGGTAACGCCCACACTGTACAATGACTAATAGGTAATGCCCACACTGTACAATGACTAATAGGTAACGCCCACACTGTACAATGACTAATAGTAATGCCCACACTGTACAACGACTAAGACATCACCCACATTGTACAACGACTAAGAGGGAAAGCCCACACTGTACAACCACTAATAGGCAACACCCCACACTGTACAATGACTAAGAGGGAACGCCCACATTGTACAATGACTAAGAGGTAACACCCACACTGTACAATGACTAATAGGTAACGCCCACACTGTACAATGACTAATAGGGAACACCCACACTGTACAACGACTAAGAGGGAACGCCCACACTGTACAATGACTAATAGGTAACGCCCACACTGTACAATGACTAAGAGGGAACACCCACACTGTACAACAACTAATAGGTAACGCCCACACTGTACAATGACTAATAGGTAACGCCCACACTGTACAACGACTAAGAGGGAACGCCCACACTGTACAACGACTAATAGGTAACGCCCACACTGTACAATGACTAAGAGGGAACACCCACACTGTACAATGACTAAGAGGGAACACCCACACTGTACAACGACTAATAGGTAACGCCCACACTGTACAATGACTAAGAGGGAACGCCCATTCGTGAACTCCCCACACTAAACCAAATCCAGACTTTCACAAAGTGGATTTTTTTTGAGCGTTCACCTCAAAAAACATCCGCTTTTGCAATCTGTGCAGGATACGAACGTGATTCCAAACCTTCCAAAGATCCGTTTTACTACAGCGTCCGACAGCTGGCTGGGTTGCGCTTGCATTTGGAAGAGATTTATCATTAAGACTGACAGTCAGGGGGAGGGTTTGGGCCGGCCGAAAGATCCCAAATTCTAATCATCCACCTTTCTAATTGGGGATTCGCAAATACTTCGGGGAACCGCTATTAGATCCGCAGTAACACTGCCTGCGATTGTGTTTTAGGATATGGTCAATTGCTCTTAAGTCTGGATGGGTCAAGAATGGGTTATGATTGGTTAGTTCAGACGTGCGTATATTCAACTGACAACAATCCGATTAAATGCAACGGGAACTTCTAATCGGAGCAGACTGCTCTCCCCACTAGTCTAGAGTTACTTTACGGCTGCCGTCTTCATACATAATCACAGCAACCATCAAATACACACAAGTGGGTCGGAACTGTTGTATTTATTGGTCTCCGGCATTTACTTTAGTTTGTTCTGGTTCACAATAATCCAAAAGAGAGCTGCAGAAGTGGTCACCAAGTGACTCCAGATCCCTGGCGCTGAAATGGGTCCCTCGTCGTTTACCTAGAAATCATAAAAAGGAAAAAAATAACCCCTTAGCATTGATCCAGTGTTTCTATACATCCCTTCAAGACACGACGGAGTAATAGATAGAAACTGGCTTTACTGAACATTTATTAACTGGCTTTTATTTAGCATTATTATATTACATCGCTCTTCATACATTTAAACAATCAATCACATTAGTCCCTTGTCTCAGACACCAAGGGTTAGCACCCAGGGTAAACCCACGCAGACACAGAGGGCCTGATTCAGAGATGCGATTTTATCGCTACTTAGGAGCGTATATTTAGGATCTTAGAAAATTTGCATCAATGCGCATGCGTAGTAATAGTGCAACGCCGTCTACGTAGAGGTTAGGATCTTAAATTCGCTAAGCGCGGACCTGTGAATCGATCGCAAGCACTTAAGATCTTAAGTGCTGCGGAAGTTTAAGATCTGAAGGATTTGCATGGAAATGGGCGGGGGGAGGCAGGGAGATGAGGGAAAGTGGGCGCGGGCAGACACTTAGGATCTCAAATAAACGCTACTACTTCCCTTAAGATCTCAAATGACAGCACAGAGTTAGGGTTAGTCAATGGTGGTCTAACTTTAAGATCCGCCCCGCCGCTGTAGGGGAGTGACTGTTTATGCAGTGGGCTGTAACCTGCTAAGATCTGGACTTAGTTGCGTATATTTGCGATCTTTTCGCAGTCGCATCTCTGAATCACCCCCAGAGAGAACAGACAAACTCCACACAGATAAGGCCTGGTCCGGGAATCAAACTCATAACTTTATGCCTATGAGGCAGAAGTGCTAACCACATGAGCCAACGTGCTCAACGTGTTGTTTACATTTAAGGTCAACAACCAAAATGTTTATGAAAACACTATTAATGATGTCCTACATCGTATGAAAAAAATAATAAAACGGAATCTCAATCATCAAGGTCATTAATCAGATAATTGATGCATTATAAGGGCCACCTTGACCTTATCTTGGTAATAACTTGGTAATTATACAATGTTACTGACTATTGGCAGCCAGCACAGAGGTCTGTAATGCGTTAATCGTTTCATTTCATTTCATTACCCAGCGTTGATCCACAAAACGAGGCCTCCAGAGTGTAACTATTCCTGATGCCCATTTTCCACATGACCACACGGCCCGTCCCCTCCTTGCTCTTCTGCACTTTGAACTTGCATCCTGAGAATGAGAACTGAATATTGCATCGGTAAGGACCTGCGCAAGGAAAACTATGCAACTAATACCAGGAGGGGCTATGTAATCTAAAATGCACAGGACACTGGGACTGCTGCCTGATAGAAGTCAGAGGCTGGCAGATTAAAACAGCGCTCGGTGCTCCATGTATGAGTGCTGAGCAGTACCGCGCTATACATACACTCATATATGGAGAGCTGAGCGCTATACATACACTCATATATGGAGAGCTGAGCGCTATACATACACTCATATATGGAGAGCTGAGCGCTATACATACACTCATATATGGAGAGCTGAGCGCTATACATACACTCATATATGGAGAGCTGAGCGCTATACATACACTCATATATGGAGAGCTGAGCGCTATACATACACTCATATATGGAGAGCTGAGCGCTATACATACACTCATATATGGAGTGCTGAGCGCTATACATACACTCATATATGGAGAGCTGAGCACTATACATACATACACTCATACATGGAGTGCTGAGCACTATACATACATACACTCATACATGGAGTGCTGAGCACTATACATACATACACTCATACATGGAGTGCTGAGCACTATACATACATACACTCATACATGGAGTGCTGAGCACTATACATACATACACTCATACATGGAGTGCTGAGCACTATACATACATACACTCATACATGGAGTGCTGAGCACTATACATACATACACTCATACATGGAGTGCTGAGCACTATACATACATACACTCATACATGGAGTGCTGAGCACTATACATACATACACTCATACATGGAGTGCTGAGCACTATACATACATACACTCATACATGGAGTGCTGAGCACTATACATACATACACTCATACATGGAGTGCTGAGCACTATACATACATACACTCATACATGGAGTGCTGAGCACTATACATACATACACTCATACATGGAGTGCTGAGCACTATACATACATACACTCATACATGGAGTGCTGAGCACTATACATACATACACTCATACATGGAGTGCTGAGCACTATACATACATACACTCATACATGGAGTGCTGAGCACTATACATACATACACTCATACATGGAGTGCTGAGCACTATACATACATACACTCATACATGGAGTGCTGAGCACTATACATACATACACTCATACATGGAGTGCTGAGCACTATACATACATACACTCATACATGGAGTGCTGTGTGCTATACATACATACACTCATACATGGAGTGCTGAGTGCTATACATACATACACTCATACATGGAGTGCTGAGCGCCGCATTAATCTGTCGGCCTCTGACAGGCTGCTTACAGTGGAGGGGAGCGACTGCCACGGCCTCTCCTCCTCTTTCTTCCGGGCCCCGTAGCAGCCGCACCCCCTGTTGTTACGCCCCTAATACAGAAATATCTAATTTGTCAAAGAAAATGAGTCCCATATTGATCCCAAACCTGAACTCTTTTATATCCAACTGGAACAATTGCAACATCTTAATTTTTTTACCCTCAATTTAACAAAGCACGAAATTTGTGTAAAGAGCCTCTGACCAATGCCAAAATGGGCAGAACCAACACTGGGCATAAGGGGGCTGATCCAGATCTATGGCCACCGCACTAGTTACAGCGGCCGTATGCGTAAGAACAACAAGTTAAAGTAGCCTTCAGCCGGCGTAACAGTGGGTAACAACGCCGGCCACAGGGGGAGTGCTCCAGAGCAGTGTAGCTCTGGATCAGGGCCAAAGTCAATAGATTGTATATAAATTAATATTGCACAAATTTGTGCCCATCTGTATTCTGGGCATGCTCAGTGCCAACCCCCCAAAAATGCTAAAATAAACTGCTGAGTTTGTATAACTTTACATGGATTCCAATATTTATATTACAATGAATTTGTACTGTTACGTTGTGGCTGATGATGATGATAATAATAATAATAATGATAATAATAATAATAATAATAATAATAATATGGACCAGATTCAGACCCACAGAAAGGGCCTTTTTGGAAGCAGCGTACGCCACTTTCCTAGGACAGATCTGTGTTCTCTGGATCCAGAGTTCCGTCCATTTCCAATAATGGCCGGAGTCTGGATGGGTGGAAGTAGGCGGAGCCAGGCAATACTGGGAGCAGTGCTGGGCAGGACCACTGCCTGACAGAAGCTGTCAGCTTAAAACAGCGCTCAGCACTCCATGTATGCTACAGCGCTTTACATACACTCATGCATGGAGCGCCGTTTTAAGCTGTCAGTCCCTGACAGCTTGCTTGAAGTGCAGGGGCCCCTCCTCTCCTCCAGACCATGATTACAGACACGATAAATGTTTAGAATGTAGAGATAATCAGATCACGCATTGGTCAGGCTGAGGATTCTGTACAGTGCAGGGGAACAGGGGGGACGATTCAGGACTATAATAACTTGGCAATTACCGTGTCAGGAGAGTTCTTGCTTAGCATGAATGGGAAAACGCGCTCGCACCATCGCCTGACACCGTCATGGCCGCCTCTTCCCTTGCAGCCGTACATAAAGACGTTCTGTTTTCTGCTGTGGCCGTGCAGGTCGCAGTAGAGAAGGATTTCTCGTTCTTCCATCACACTGCGGGGAGAGGAAGGAGCCGCGTTAGGTCATAGCAGCCATCACTCAGCATCTGAGCACAGAGGAGATTTGTGGGTAAATCTTTTCAACGTTCTAGAAGGAGAGTTTGGTGAAATGCAATAACTTTTATTATCTTTGCATTATTAAATATAAATCCAGTATCTAGTGAGCAGCGCACTTACCCCCCCTCCGGTGCCACCCGCGCTCTCCTCCGTGCGGATTGTGGATCCGCCAACAAGACCCTGCCATAAGTATTCCGCACGTGTGTGGATAACTGGCTTGTATGTAGCCAAGTCCTTACTGTGCAATTTAAATACCTATGCCCCCCCCCCCATGCATATCTTGAATACATGGGGGGGGGGGGGGGCATGCTCAACTTGTGTTGGAGCTGATTCCCGCAGGGAACTCCCCTGTCTAATCACAAGACACGCCTCCCCTGTCTAATCACAAGACACGCCTCCCCTGTCTAATCACAAGACACGCCTCCCCTGTCTAATCACAAGACACGCCTCCCCTGTCTAATCACAAGACACGCCTCCCCTGTCTAATCACAAGACACGCCTCCCCTGTCTAATCACAAGACACGCCTCCCCTGTCTAATCACAAGACACGCCCCCTCTGTCTAATCACAAGACACGCCTCCTCTATCTGATCACAAGACACGCCTCCCCTGTCTAATCACAAGACACGCCTCCCCTGTCTAATCACAAGACACGCCTCCCCTGTCTAATCACAAGACACGCCTCCCCTGTCTAATCACAAGACACGCCTCCCCTGTCTAATCACAAGACACGCCTCCCCTGTCTAATCACAAGACACGCCTCCCCTGTCTAATCACAAGACACGCCTCCCCTGTCTAATCACAAGACACGCCTCCCCTGTCTAATCACAAGACACGCCTCCCCTGTCTAATCACAAGACACGCCTCCTCTATCTGATCATAAGACACGCCTCCTCTATCTGATCATAAGACACGCCTCCCCTGTCTAATCACAAGACACGGCTCACCTGTCTAATCACAAGACACGCCTCCTCTATCTGATCACAAGACACGCCTCCCCTGTCTAATCACAAGACACGCCTCCCCTGTCTAATCACAAGACACGCCCCCTCTGTCTAATCACAAGACACGCCTCCTCTATCTGATCACAGGACACGCCTCCCCTGTCTAATCACAAGACACGCCTCCTCTGTCTGATCCGTGCGCTTAGTAGAGAAGACAAGAATAAGGTAGCCCTATTTAAATCGTACAGTAATGGCTGGGTTTAGCCCTTATGTGTAATTGTCTTGTCCACACATTTAATTTTACATGCGGATAAGATAAGGAAGTGTTATGGATTCCATACATTAGTGGAGGTGTGCCCTATCCACTCACGTATGGAACTTAGAAGCGGGCGAGCGTACAGAACCCCACCAAACGTTATCAATATGCTATAAGATAAAGGAACCAAATGCTAACAATAATCAAAATAACCACTAGGGGGCACACACTACACACAAAACTTTACCATTGTTATGCGGCTCAAAAACATACAAAAACGCTTTTTTTTATTTTTTACTTAGACATAATCAGATGAAATAAGCTTTGCTGTGATAAATGCCGCGCTGACTCCAGTATGACTGACAGCGGCAGACTGAACATTAAAGGCAATCAGGCCCATATGGAGAGATTTAAACCGTTCAAGTGGAAGGCGCACGATCAGAGACAGAGTCTCTTCAGTGCCAGTGGGTATTATTATTATAATAATGATTATTATCTTTAACGTTATGCATAAAGGCCTGAAAAACATGTTTTCCATTGTCCAAGATCTGCAATCAAGGAACACGTGAACAGTTTAGGTTAGTAACTTGCTCATATGTGCTGTATAATGGAGCTGGCTGGATTCATCGATCACATACTCGTTTATTAACTATTTATTGACAGGCTTTTATATAGCATCAGCATAGTACATAGCACTTTACAGTAACAAAGGACTCAATCCAGACATCCGGGATACAAGTATTCTTATATTTCTACTGGATAAACATGATAACATATGTCTCACTCCTGCATCCAAGACTTCTCCTGGGCTGCTCCTCTCCATTGGAACAACCTACCACATCCTATCAAACCCACTTCTTCAGGCTAGCCTGCCCTTCCTCCACCTAAGCTTACTTGCCCTCCCCATCTTCATCACTGTGTCTCTTGTCTGTTCACCCTCTCTCACTTTAGCATGTTAGCTCTTATTTGCAGGGTTCTCTTCCCTCCTGTTGTCATCCCTGTACCCTGTTATCATCTCTTCCCACCTTTATCTCTCTACTGTCTATCTCTCTCCTTATTCATCTGCTCCTATACACACATCCAGCATCTTTATCTCCCATACATATTATCTCTCTCCTTATTCACCTGCTCCTACACACATATCCAGCATCTCTATCTCCATACATATTATCTCTCTCCTTATTCACCTGCTCCTACACACATATCCAGCATCTTTATCTCCCACATATTGTTTCGCTATTTTTGTACAGTATTTAATTTTTGCATTGTACATGTATTGTATTCCTTATTCATGTTTTTTTCATACCCTCTGTTAATTATTGTATTGTATATGTAACTATTGGCTTTGCTATTGCCTCTGTATGGCGCTGCGGATACCGTGTGGTTCCTTATAAATAAACGTTAATAATAATAATAATAATAATAATAAGTTTCTTTTCCCGCTGTTAGCGAATGGAAAGCGCCTGCAATTTGTGAGTTGGGAAAACTTAAGGTTGGCTATTTGGGAGTGGTCAGAGGAGCAGTCGCATGGATGTCTGTCTAGATGCGGCGATCATACGATATACGGATTGGAAATGCATCTGGTATTAATAACACGCATTAAACAAAGTCTGCACCCAGTTTACTACAGTAACGATTGAGCTGGTTCCAAATTTACGATTTACTGATGTGACCAGAAGACACGAACGAAAGATTTCGAGGGATCCGTAATCGCTGAACCACATTGGATGTTTAGTTAGAAAGAGGCGCGTAATGCCGCCTTGGGGAGTGATTAGTTAGAAGTGGGAAGGAGGAGGGCGGCGAGAGGAATTCTCTGTGCGTAGAGTCTTTCTTAAGAAGGAAGCTACGCACGGTAAGATAAGGAAGCCCTATGGCACGGAGGGCAGAACGGGTGAGTTAGGTGTGGTTCTGTGAATACAGTCCATTGTCTCGACATCCTGTTTTCCGGAGCTACCTTTATGGTGTCTGTCTTAAGAGCGTGAAAATTAAACTGACAAATTAACGGCTTGGGGAATAGACTGATGTATGGGAATACATGAGCTGAGTAATATATAGGTGCAATATTTAGAAACATATTAGGGCGGATCCGAGTGAAAGATTTGGAGGGATCTGGTAGCGATTGGTTGCACTCCCCAATAATTGTGCGTTCACATTTAATCAATCCCACGCACAGGGAAGAACTTCTAACAGGGAGTTGGATGCCTTGCACTTTCCATCTCAAGCAGACAAATTCCCGACCTTATGGAACTGTACATGAGTACACAGAAAGAGGGACCACAAATACCGTATAAGGACTAAGAGGGAACGCCCACACTGTCACTTGACTAAGAGGGAACGCCCACCTTTGAAAAGAATAGTCAGAATTGTCTTTTCCTCTTACATGAACTGCGCGTAAAAGCAGCCGCAATATGATTGAAGCATAAGGAATTTAGGAGGGAAATTGGATCTTCTGGATCCAACCCATTATTTTCATTTTGGCAAGAGCCAAACAAAGGTGTAAATTTGCCAATCGAGGGGTGCAAAGAATTTCATATTTTGAATGCAGGGAACCCGGTTATTTTGAAATGGAGCAACTTTTACACAGCAAAAAAGAGTCGAGTTAGGACACTGCCCCTTTTATATCTTCTATTATCAGCACATTTTAAATTAGCCTCCCCCGCAGTGTACCGTAGACCCTTATATTCCTGCACAATAAGAGCAGTGTGGACATCTGGATAGTCTGCAAGGGCTGAAACACGCCCCTTACCATGCTGTTTAAATATCTGCCCCCTCCCACTTTGCATACAAACCGAAAGCACAGCACACCGTCCCGCCGCCAGGTAGCACTTCCATTACGGAAGTCTGGGTCAGGAGGATCTGACCAGTCGTGGCACAGATTCCAATGGAGAGGGTTCAGAAACGTTTGCCAAGATTGTGGAAGGGAACTGGGGCAAGAGTGTGGGTCCGTGTTCTGAACTGGCTGGGCAAACGATTGTTTATGTCTTGAAGAGGCATATCAATCAATACCTGGAGCAAAGGTAAGTAGCTATTAAATGCCCAACCCACTCCCTAACCCTAAATCCCCCCACCCCCTGCAGTCTAAC